>CM046031.1:3399454-3649454 GCA_025215565.1 Flaveria ramosissima
GCGCAACCAAAAGCAAATCCGTGAGCTCCTCGTGGGCAAAGCGGACAATATTGGTGGTACGAGGGGCCGGGTGTTACACACGTGGTGAGGGATGGCCACGTGTTAACTTCTTATTGGCCTATTTTTTGGCAATTATTATTATCAAATGTTTATTCTGGTAATTTACTTTGGTCAAATGTCTAATCTAGTAAATTTTATTTTTTAATATCATTTGAAACTTAATAGTATCCGAAGTTTAATAGGTCTTTATGTGAACGCTAGAAGGTTGATTTTGGTGGTTAGTGCATATATTTACGGTTTATGTGTAACTAGATCCTACCATGCTTATGCTTTTTATTCTTTTTAACAAAAACACATTTTTATGTGAAGGTTGTGAAACAAAAACTTAGCTTTCCATACCATACTTGTAGAATGCCCAACAAAGCTCGATTTTAACCCCAACCTAGCCCCGTCCATTGAATCCCCGCTTTGCTTGTTGTGCAGTGAGTACCAATATCCACTAATCATTGTTACGAGATACAATTGCTGGTTGATATCTCTTTTAATTCTTTGATGTGAGAAGCAAATTGTTGTGTGGAGGAATTAATATCTCGACATAAGCCAAAAGGCAGATCTTGTGCCTCTTGTGCCACTCCACTTGGTCATATGAATCTGACATGCAAATAATTTTTAACCAATGAGCGTAAGTAATGAAAAAATAAAGAAAATCATTGTTCATATGTTGATGAATATAATATATAATATTTTGTTTATACTCAATCTTACAAAAAATATATATATTAGTTAGAGTCAATTATAATATAGTAACATTTATTATAGTTAGAAAGTATGATTTACTTGATTATGTTACATATGATATTATCCTCATTGTCTTTGAATAATAGTTAATCAATATAATTTAATATACATATTGTTCTTAGAGTCTTAGGGTTCTTATTTTTTATGTTCACTCCCTCATATTCCATTACAGTGGTACTACCACAATTAGTTGTCGGCCTTTTTCCCCTGCTAGTCGTCCCTTTTACGTGACAACTTTCTTTCTTTTTCTTTTCTCTCCCTCTCTAATTCTACCTGGGGGACATATTTCTCTCTCTTTATGTATGTGTGTGTACTGGTTAAATCTTTCTCTAATCATGCTGACACAATCCAAGCTCTTATCATCGCACAGTAAGTCATGCCATTATAGCTATGCCGTCGCATCTTTTGTCGTCATTGCTATACCTCAGATTTGTTGCCGTAGTCATTATGACCTAAGATTTGTTGTTATAATGCTTTCTTATTGTGTTGTTTTCTGGTCTTACTATCTTATTTTTAAAGATCATAAGTTTTTATACTAACATAGTTTTTATTTTTTTCTAGAGTCTGTGTGTCTAATTTTCTTCTAACTCTGACTCTGAATGAGTATTAAACAAAATATATTAATCGAAGTTTATTATAATATTAATCTTTATCAAAACTAGAATATTTGATGTGATTAGATTTAGAGTTAATTTCGGTTTTGTCATTTTTATCTCAATTCATGGCATTAGTTTTCAAAATCATTTATGTTTTCGTCCATTTAGCCGTTAACATTTTTTGCTAAAATTTTTAAAAGTACAAAAGTACCTCTAGAGGCTTAAATGATCTATAAAAATATTCACCATTATCTCTATCCAATATCACTTTCCACTCTCTCTTGCTCCTCTGTCCACCGTAAAACACCGCTTCCTGTGCCCACCCTTCGACAACCACCTCGATCACCACCGTCCTCAAACCCTAGTTACTGTTAGATTCATTCATTTAGTAGGAAGACAATCACAACAAAGATCCGTCACCACCATTGCATTACCGACCACCATCGCATCCCTTTTTCAAATTTGTGACCTCCAGGGTCAATTGTAAGAATTCCTATAAGTCTGATGCAGCCAAAACATCCAAAGTCTCTCTGCAAGCATGCAGTAAAGAACAGAAGTAGAAATGCTTCGGAAGTTTTACACCATGCACTAGAAATATTCTAAGTGTAAAATCTTTCAAAGCCAAGACCAACATCTTCCGAAGCCAAAAGTGAAGTCTTCCGAAGCTTCAAAGACAAAATCTTTCGAAGCCAAAGAGTGAAGACAGATTTCTTCCGAAGACTTTTAGAGATATGCCTTTATCTGATGTACTTTACCATAAAGCTGGACCACCTTTCCGCTGCTACTCTGTAAAGTCACCAACTTACATGAGTTGGTAAAAGGTCCATGCTTTTGGTAACTGTACATTGAGGTCTTGAGTCCATGCTTTCTACTTTATGTATGTTTATCCTTTTTTGTAATATATTAGGATGTGAGCTATGGCATGTCATAGTCACAAGTCAAAAGGCAGATCTGCCTTTTGACTCTACATTTGATTTTGTAGTTGTCTAGTCAATTGTATCCGGCTGGCCTTCATAGTATGACCGGCTGTAGGATGTAGCCATAAAGTATCTCAAGTACTTGTAACTTTCCATCGATGCTTTGTAACTTGTAATAGAACTTGAGAAGCAATATACAACATTCTTGAAAACCAAATACTTGTGTTGTTTGCAATCTTGTTCTGTCTCATATTTACTTGTGTTCTCAGCATCTTTCATTAACAAGTTAACAAGTTCCCTATTTGATCTGTTAAGTGTTCTAAGCAACTTTCCTCATTGTGTTGTTGTGTTGGAAGTGCATACCCTTCACCGGTCCTGCATTAATGATGGTTTGGCTAGCCACAACTCCCACAAATATATTTTACGTTTAATCATATTTGTTCAATTTTGGGTTGTTAGATAAGAGAGAGAGGTAGAGAGCGCATTGGTGGTAGTTTAAGTTGTGCCGAAGACAAATCGATGATTCCAGCGCCCAAATAGGGGTGATGGTGGTCAGGATCGACAATGGTGGCTAGGGCATGTAGGTGCATAAGGCGTTATGGCGGCGAGAGATGGTGGTTGTATGGTTTTGCATACTGTGACAGTGTCGATGGAGGTGGTGCCGAAGGGCGGGATAGAAAGTGATGTTTTGCGTTGGAGAGAGAGAGAGAGAGAGAGAGAAAGATTGAGTAGAGAAGAAATTGAAAAAAAGGTGGTGAAATTATTTCTATAAATCATTTTAACTCTTAAGAGTATTTTAATCTTTTTTAAAGTATCTAACAGAAAATGTTTGACACCATTAACTAAAAGAACAAAATTAGAATGATTTTGAAAATTGAGGTCATAAATCAAGACAAAATAAACCTTATTACTCATATAATTAAGATTTATAAATCTCAATAATGAAAACCGAAATTAAGTCTTAAATTTATAAATCTCAAATAATTAAGATTTATAAATCTCAATAATGAAAACCGAAATTAAGTCTTAAATTTAATTTGTAACCATTCTCATTATAATTCTGCTAGTTGATAATAACACATAATATTATCACGATCTTTTCAGTAGTTATTATTTTACACTGTTAACAATTTTTTGTTTCAAAATCCTTCATTTTCATTCTAATAATTGGAATGAAGAATTGAAGACGACACGACACCAACTAAAATTAGGTTTAGCCTCTGATACATCTTTCCTTAATGCACATCTAATAACTATTTATATAAATTTTGTTTAGATTTGACATCTAATCATTGTCATGTTCCCACACTTGTGTCTGAATATTAAATTAGACAGCTGGGAGTTCGTCCATTTGTTTTTTTTTTGAAGAGATCTATCATCCCCTTTTTAACTATCAAAACAAAACTTGTTGCCTTCTTCTTTTTGCTACTTTTAATTCTATGGTCCAAATTTAAAACATAATCAAATCAAATAATTGCAAGAAAATTACGAATAGGTCTTTGAGTTCAAAATCAAGAACACAATGAGTGCTTAGGTTTGAAGTCAAACACACCGCGTACGTTAAAACATTTTTTTGTTTCAAATCAAATAAATGTAAGTCATTTTCGTGAATTTAGGTTTGAAGTCTTTTACTCTTTGTCTTGTATCACCTAGGAAAGACCGTGTTGTTGTGACTAGGAAGGGAGGGGGAACCCGGCTTCGAGTGGGACAACCGCCCCCTTCCCCGGGTTGAGGTGAGAAAACTAAACACCCTGTCCGGTGAAAAAAACCTTGTCATTCGGCAGATGATATGGTTTGAATGCAAATTGTACAGTACCACCTATGATGCACGTAGGGGTAATGTGAGAAAAGCTGGGACGACAACCTGCCTAAACGGAAATAAATTAAGGAAAATGAAAAAAAAAACCTGATGTGATGCAGACGTGACAAACAAAGGAACCTGGGATGACTCTCGGCTACCTTAGGAAAAAAAAGAGAAATGTGTTTAAATTAACATTTGACTAGCGAATAAAAGCAAAACTAAACGTTTGATTTTAGTCGAATTAAATCCACTTTCTACCAATAGCACCACGCTACATAACCCAACTCGGTTAAAGTCCCTCGCTGACTAATGATTGATTTGGACCAAAAAAAATGAACCGGGTTTCGACAAATGTGTCCCAGCTAACCTCTTGCCGGTTTATGTGCCACTTCGCTGAGCTGAATTCCGCCACAGTAGGTGCATAAATTTAGCCAAGCCGTACACTATTTCGGCCAAGAGGTACGAAATTTAGCTGAGCCATGCACTACTTAGGAACGCCAATTGTAGCCGCGGGTTACATAGCGTGTTCCTATTTGTGAGAAGTGGATATAAGTCAGATAAAGCTCAAATGTTTTTTTGCGTTTTCATTTTTCAGTCGTTTATCTTGAAAATTTTAAAAGAAAAGATGATACTAATAATAATCTGCACATAAATCTCATCATGAGTTATTGAACATCAAATTCTTTTATTCAGATAATCATCTCGATACAGAAACAAATAGAGCATGGGTTAGCTTAGCTACCTAATGCTGGATAATTTTCAACTAAATGATCAATTTCAAAGAGAAGAACTACTTAGAATTACATGATCAACTGATCAACCATGCATCAATTTTTTTTAATACCAATCATACGAGCTCATGCAGCTACTTCTATGGTGTGGTTAGTCTGCACATGAGGTTCAACAACCGAATGATCATCAACAACGTTGTTGTTCTCGTTTAATTTCACAACAGGAATCGAACTCATTATGTCAGCAGTACTCAGCTTCACGATATCGATGATTTCTTGATCTTTGGTTTCTGGGATCTTTTGTTCTTCGGTAATTTTGTTCTTCACTTCAATTTGCGGCACTTTTTCATCGGAAACTGGCTTCTTGTTTTTGTATACAAAGTAAAGGATCATTTGGAGAACACCAAAGGTGAATCCAAGAACGTTTGGAATCTGTAACACATATGTATAAGATAAAGAAAATCATGAATTAGAAACAAATTATTATGAAATATTGTTAATAGTGATCAACTCTTTAATTACTTAGCCTACCGCGATATTGAAATCATGAAGAAGCAGGCCATAAAAGAACCATGTAACCGCATTGAGTGTTAGAGCTACTGATAGTAGAATGGGCATGTATTCCACACTTTTTGTTTTAATTACTTGTCTCTACAAAAATCAAATAATTTATAAAAATATACATACCAATTAATTTTATAATTTAATTTGCATGAACATATATTTCTCTACGTACCACAACGCCCAAGGGTGCAACGAAAACACAAAGAGCGAATACGAGACAAATCCATCCAACTATTGTGACACGATTGGCTCCATGAGCTAGAAATTGAGTTAGGCCAACAATCAACCCGAAACCAACCACTATCATCAACCCGATTAACTTCAGGCTTTCGATCTACATGAAATAGGGTTTTGTTATATCTCTTTCGATAATTAAACTTTGTAATGTTTATTATTAGAAATTGGTAAGAAGAAAAGGTAGATTAACACATACTCTAGCCTTCTTTGGCGCGTAAAAGAGGAAGAAGCAAATGTAGAAGGTTTGAATGAAGCACCCCACGGAGTTAATGGTGATGAGAAGCATTGCATTTGCCTTGAGCAATGCGTAATATATCCAAAGCATTGCGCTAAATAACCCCACGACATATGGAACCGATTGGTACCCTTCTGTTGATTTCTTTTTATAAACTTTGTAAAACGTCGGCCTAAGATGTACCAAAGGAAAATCAACCAAACTTGAACCTATTAATCAAGAAAATACAAATGAAAGATTATAGTAAATAAAGACACTTACAGTGGGGAAAGAAACACCATGAATGATACAGCATTGCCTAAAACATATATAAGAAGCCAAACATTAGTAAGACCACAATTAAAACAATATAATAATGTAAAATTTACACTACAAAACAGAGGACTTTTAGCTTCAAGATAAATCTCAAAACATTGATTTTCCTTATAAAAGAGAACTATGAAAATCTAGGCTTGTATGTTTATTATAACATGCATGGTAAAATTAAAGCCATATTCTCATGCATATACATACACACACAAATATATACACATATATGTATATTTAGTAATAGAGAGAAAGAGGAGAGAGAGAGAGAGAGAGAGAGAGAGAGAGAGAGAGAGAGAGAGAGAGAGAGAGAGGAGAGACTTAGAGAGAGAGAGAGAGCTTAGAGAGAGTTATATACCAAGAAGGCCAAATGCAAGGGTAAGATGAGCAAAGCTTTCAGAAGTCATCTTCTCTATGATCAAAAGTTTCCACACACACTCAAGACAAAGAGACTGAGAGAAAGTTAAAATTCTCTCTATTTCTCTCTTGTTTATCTCTCTTTCTCTCTAGCTCTAAGTCCTGATGAGTGGTGCACATAAAAGAGTTGAATGAAGGGTTTATATAGGGCAAGAATGCCTAATGAACATAGCTATATGTTTCTTTAATTATTACTTTAAAGTTATTAGGAGGAAGAAAGAAGCAAAACTTGTTGTTAATATATGTTGAGTGGACGTACGTACATAATTGTTAACAGGTGTTCACCCTTTTCTCTAGTTCCCCATATAATCACTCATTTCCAACCTAAACTTTACACTTTTTGCTTTTCATTCAAACCCTTCAATTAGCTTTTCATTTTAAGTTTCAAAAGCACAAAAGGTATTTTGGTGATAGAAAGTTACTACTTTAAACCCTAAGATGTGTTTCTAATTTCATTGCTTGAGTCATATATCACAATTAAATTATTTGCTTGAAACTTACTTAAATATATCATAATTTACCATGATCAACACCATTTGATGTTGTGTAGTAAGTGTTTCTTTAGAATGGCTTTCATTCATTAGTCGTAAAAAAACATGAATATAATACTGAAAAGTCATTCAAGTTCATTGGTGTGAAATTTTACTATAAATATTATACATTTTAAATCGAGTGAATTTAATGAAACATATATAAAAATTAGTTACTATCTGGTAGTTATTTTTTACTAAGCTTAAGTTAAAGTATGAGGCAATTATGAACACAAAAGAAGTCACTAAATTTCCATTTATATCATTAATTAATTTACATAATTATGAAGAATTTCATAACAGTATAACGAAATAATATTAAAATTTAAGTGGTATTCATAGTTATAAAAACATCATAAGCTATTTGTTTAATTTGGACCAAGAGTATAAGGTAATGTCTAATAAATTCTCAACATTTGCTTATAAAATAGGGGTAAAAGATTCATAGATTTAAATAAGAAAAAATCGGTTGCTTTCCGGAATAAAGGAACGAAGCTCTTTGACGTATTACTCGTCACACAACTAAATGTGCTTGCTCAATGTAGAAAAGACGAATATAAATACTAGTATTTATTTGCAATGATGACAAAACATATATTGAAAAGGTTGTTCAAAAAGATAATATAAAAACAGTATATTACTATAATTAACAGGAAATTAGAAGAATAATTATTTTGATATATTTATATGATGGTATTTATGTAAAATAAGTTCTTTTTTACCTTTATTATCAAAAATATTCGTAAAGATATAATTATGTTCATGTATTATTAGATATATATTTTTTGAAATGCATGGACTGAACCTAGCTCTTTTTTCTTTCTTTTAACTTCTTCACATATTAATACCAGAAATTTCTGTCAAAATATTAATGTTTCTACGTATGTATTTTATTTTCTTTCAATATGTATTAAGGTTGTATTTAAAGAGCATTTATTTAAGATAATATATGAATATAAAGTTAATATGTGAAATTTCTTTAGATGTTTTATTATTATAAATAATATCTCTTATTATTAATTCTTGATGACATATTTAATTTAATTGGTTTTGAAAATTTAATAATTTATAGATTATATATATTGGGAAAAGAAATTTTCCATAAAGACTACTTGGATCATTTTTTATTTAAAAAATAAGAAAATATATATATATATATATACTAAGCTTAAATTTACGAATTCAGATTTTCTTGATCAAATTTTATAGTAGATAAAGTTAATTATAAAACACTTAAAATTAATTTAAGAATTATTTATGGCAATGAATAATTCCTTTAGTAAAATAAAATTATAATGCATTTTGAGACACATGAACCAAGAAACACCTCGACCTAAAAGCAAGCTAGGGCAACTCTAACAAAGCCACAAAGAAGAATAAAAGCAAACCGCACCCTCCACGAACCACACCGAGACAACAAATCCTGATTAATTAGATTTTAAATGGGTGGGTTTGGGAAATGTTGTTATAAAGAAATCGGACAGTGAACCGATTATTTTATTAGTCGACTGGTCAAACTATTCATGATTATATATATGTATATTATATATATATATAATTCAATATAAGTAGTTTTTATGTATATTTTATATTTATATATAAAACTCAACAATAATTATATATCCAACAGTTTATTTTATCACCTAGGTTATCCGTTACACCCATTAAAATTAAAAATAAAACAAAAAATCATGTCCGACCCGGTTCCCGGATTAACCACCGAACCGGTTCGAACCGGCCTATTCTTGGAGAAGAAAATGAGTTGGGGTGGATCGGACCGGTGGCCCAACTGAATCCCGGTCCGACTAGACCAATCCGCCAGTCCGATCTGAGTCTAACAACATTGGGTTTGGATATGATGAGAAAGCAATCTGAGTTAGAGTGGTGACTTATTGAGCTTAAAGGTTCGAGTTCAACCTATGACGAATTGATGTAAATTGGTCGTGGACTTATGGTGTATTATATACATTAGGTGAAGTAGTATACCTATGGTAATATGTAATAGTTAAAATAATACATTCTGAATATTTATTAGTTATAGTAAGATACAAGTTTAAATCTATTTATTTTGAACATATTTACCCATGATTAAAAACCAAACTTTTGTGTCACATTCAATTTTGCATTCCAAATATGCTTGCATATTTTGAGGCTTAAACTTAGAGAACCATCATAGCCTATGATTAAAAATAGAAACTTTCTTATGACCTCCCAATTTTAGGGTGTGTGTTTCTTAAGTTTTTAATCAAGGTGGAATTTTCTGTGTCACCCACTATCATATCTTTAAGGAATACAAATATTCCATGTTTTACATGTTTATATCTTCTGGGTTCTTGTACTTTATTAGATGTATTGACCAATATGATCTTGCCACATCAGCACCAATATTACAAGGTGTGGTCATTTTTCCATTCACTTCCTTTAGTGCATTGTGAGTATTGATTTCGCGGCATGAATTAATACCAGAAAAGATTTTGTCTAAGAATTTGAAAGTCAAAATCATAAGCGGGCTGATGACATCAAATTGGTCTGATCATTATATCCGCGTGTACAAGATGTAGGGCTGTTCAAATAGCTCGACGCTCGAAACTCGCTCGAACTCGTTCGAAAAATGCTCGGAATTTTGCTCGTTCGAATTTCCGCTCGATTGTAAATGAACCAAGCGGCTCGGTTCGGTTTCAAAACGAACCGAGCATGAGCGAAGGGTCGCTCGCTCGGTTTCGCTCGAATATTTATTAGTTTAGTTTTATATATTATATATAATTATATATGTTAATTTATTATTGTATTAGTTATTTATTAATTACAAATATTTTAAAATTTTAGTATAAAGCTCAAAACCCTAATACATCAATACATTCAAACCTCATTACCTCAGTCATCACTCATCACCCTCCACAGTCCACTCCTCGTCTCCTCCAGCAGTCCAGCCGCCAGCCTCCAGCGACCTGCGACCACTCTCCACTCTCCACTCTCTAGCAGCTTCCACCCTTCGGGCCTCCCCTTGCGGTCGCCAACCAGGGCGCTGCTCGAATCTGAGAACCTGCGACCGGTCTCCGACCCCTGCTGCACGAATCTGCGAACCTGCGACCGGTCTCCAACCCCTGCTGCCGGAATCTACGAACATGCGACCGCGAGTCTCCGACCTTGCTGCGAGCCGCGAATCTACGAACCTGCAACCGCGTCTCCGACCCTACTGCGAGCCGCGAACCTGCGACCGCGACCCATCTCCAACCGCGACCCATTGTAACACCAAAACGAGCAAAACCGAGCGAAACCTAGCGCTCGGTTTAAAACCGAACCGAGTTCGAGCATGAAGTTTGCGCTCGAATTTGTAAATCCGAACCGAACCGAGCCGCTCGGTTTAAAACCGAACCGAGTTCAAGCGGAGCTGCGTTCGGTTCGGTTCGGTTCGTGAACAGCCCTAACAAGATGATGGACAACTTATAATATAAGTTGAAATCTATTTAATAAAAATATTATAATAGTTTGAAACGATAAAACCTTTTCCAATGAAAATTAATTAGTAAAAACTAAGAACTGTTTGGAAACAAAAAAAAACATTAATGGTTGGTTAAATAGACATCCCAATAGTTTAAATCAACACCCCAAAATTTCTATACGGGTCGTATAGCTCCATACGCGTCGTATAGGGGGGATCGTATAGCTCTATACGGGGCGTATAACCCCTCTGACAACCCCTTGAATTTTTCCTCATAGTCAGTGTCGAAATTTGCTATACACGTCGTATAGCCCTATATGTGTCGTATAGGGGGGTCGTATAGGGCTATATGGGGCTTATAGCTCTCTGACAGCCCCCATGAATTTTTCTCGTTTTCAGTGTATTCGACCTTATACGCCGCGTATGAATCCATACGTGACATATAGAGGGGTGTCGATTTATATGGGTGGGTGTCTCTTTATTAGGACCCTAAATTAAATATTCTTCGATAATTTTGAAGAAGTGACTTAATAATTACAATATTATCTATACTTATTAATAAAATAATATTTTTAGTGACGCGTGTCATTTTCTTAGGCCTCCATTTATTTGATTTCCGGCTTAAAAATGTATCTATACCTATTCTTAGTCATAGTTTATTTGAATAAAATCAACTATTGCTATAATTATAAAGGGGTTTTTTTCCTTAAATAGTGTATATAGAAAATTTATCTAACAAAATAGATGTTTAAGGAAATGTTTCTTTTGCTCACTATAATGTTATTGGTAAAATTTATTTTACTCTAAAGTAATATTATTTAAAAAGGGTCAAGTACAAAGGTTAATAAAATTGTAAAACCATTTGGTTCATATGTCGTAATTAAACAAATAAAATTTTTTAAAACTTATTTTTGTTTTTTAATTAACTAAGACATAATTTTAAATCATTTTTTCATGTAAAAAATGATTTAAAGATAATTGAATTTTTTTTTCATGAAATTTCACTGTAATTTGTTTCAATTTCACACAAAAGTAGAAACATTTGTTTTTTATCTGTTTAAAAATATATTTTTTGAAATGTTTTTAAGTAGCTTAAAAGATGTAATCAGAAAAGATATATTTAATAAAAATACGCATTCTTTAAAAATATTTAATATAAATATTATGATGAAACAAAATTTTTTTTTAATAGTTTATCTTTTTATTTTTCGACTATAAATGTAATACTCAATTACCAAGGGATGCATGTTGCTAATAGACTCTCAACAACAATTAAGGGAGAAACGAGTCATACCGTATCATGAGACACTCGAGACTAACTCGCTAAAAACTCTAACTAAGCTGAGCTTTTAC
Source organism: Flaveria ramosissima (assembly GCA_025215565.1). Classification (NCBI taxonomy): domain Eukaryota; kingdom Viridiplantae; phylum Streptophyta; class Magnoliopsida; order Asterales; family Asteraceae; genus Flaveria; species Flaveria ramosissima. The sequence goes on from CM046031.1 coordinate 3,411,382, forward strand.
CAACCCGAACTCATTTACGACTTATTTAATAAATGGTTGTGAGCACGAGCTTCATATGTCGAGAACGAGCCGGCTCGCAGGACGAAACTAGCGTTGTATGTATATGATGTTTATTTTCTTTTATGTACATGCTTATATAAATGATTATTACTATATATAAATTTATGTTTAAAACAGTTATAAAATATATATCATTATTTTAAAAAAGTTACATAAATCATTTAATTTCTAAAAGGGATCTTTTCAGTATAAGAACACGTATTCTATAAAGGGACGTTTAAAAAATACTGATAACAAATGCTAAACGTTACTGAAAAGGTTTTAAGAAAATCTTTATAAAAAGAATTATAAAACATTTCTCAAAATCATGACATATGCTAAATTAGTTTTTATTTTATTGAAAATTTATATTTTTAACTTTACTTATATAAGATTATTAAAAAACACAAATAATTTTACTAATCATATTATAAATAAGACAAATCAACTTTCCATTAAAAACCCATTTTGATAAATAATTTTGTAAACACTCATTTTTGTTAAATTATTTTTCTACTAACACTACATTGAAAAAACTCATTACAAAGGACATTTGTGATGGTTTTAAAATAAAACCCTGAAACACTCATTTTGATCTATATTATATCATTCACACCCCAAGATAAATTTTAGTATTTTGGTTTTTTTACATCAATTTGCAGATTTGTGTTTTTGTTTATAAAAGCATGAAACTTTGATTTATTTTTAATTGATGTAAGCATGAAATAAATTTATGTTTTTGGTCAAGAAAAATAGAAAATTGTATAAATGGTCCCTGTGGTTTAATCAAATTGCATGTTTGGTCCCCAAGCTTTAAAAATTATAAAGATAGTCCAAACTTTTGTGTAATTATTGCATGTTTGGTCACTGGCATCGATTTAAGATATATGTTGCATTATCTCGAGTTACAAGTAGACATGAATTATAATTATTGCATGTTTGGTCCCTGGCACCGATTATTTTTGAAACAATTACTTCCTTAATATATATGAAATTTTAAGAAAATTTAAGCATTAAGAAGTTCATGTATAATCAGTAATTCAATACACTTTATATGATATCAAATTTTAATATGAAAACAATTTAAAAGTTAAATTATATCAATTTCTAATATGCAAACTATTTAAAACGTTAGTTATGGTAAGTGTTGATTTTTTTTTAAAATGATTAATAAATGCATTTTTAAATTAAACATCATAGCTTCCAAAATTAAATGCAATCACAACTTAATAAATTTTAGGTGAGAAATCTCAATTGAGGAGTATCTCGTTGATTGGCACATGTTACTAGAAACCTTTGTTTATTGTCACGTGTCTGTATAAAACCTTGATTTATTAAAGGTAATAGATAAGTAACTATTTCCGAAATCTTGAACATGCCATACGTGTATACTAGTTTAGAAACATGTGTTTTACACTGTTTGAAGTAAAATATTAAAAAAATAGTTAGAAATTCATATTTAAAAATTATAAAATAACCTTTTTAGATAAGATATAATTCGAATTGCATATAACTAATTATCTTAAGTAATAAAGTAATAACAATATTTTTTGAAACTTTAGTCTTTAAAAAATTTAGTTTTGAAAAATGCTTTTTAAACATTTCAATTAATTTTGTTTTTAAAAAAGTTCTTTGGATTAAAAAAATCATATTTACTTATATATATATATATATATATATATATATATATATATATATATTAATAAAAGTATGTTTTATAGTTTAAAAAGAATATAATTAAGTGTATTATTGGTTGGTAGTAGTCCTGTTCGTTTTAACTAAAATTGACATGGCATTTAATTATTCTAAGTGTATTATTGAAACAACGTAGTAATCAACCGCGTCATGATAAGCATCAAGGGTTTAAGCTCGATTGTTTTCATGAGTAGCAACCTTTTTGTAAACAAATAGAGCTCAAACTCAATATAGATTACGTACGTGAAACTTAAAAGAAAAGCTTAAGACTTAGAATGATTTTTTAAAACGTGATTATAAAAGCAACAAACTTTTAAATAGATTTTAATGCTTAATAAGAAAGTAATCACTTCCAGGTTTCAAGTTTTAAAAGATCAACGATTCTTAAGTTTAACTGTGACACCCTACATAAATCTCACATCGGTCGTAGACAGGAGAGATTCCTGGTTCATAAGGAATGTCTTGTCTCTAATATCATCCACGCGTTTGTGCGCATGGCTGTGGATGAGATGAGAACTCAACAGTTAAACATGCTCAGTTGGCAGCAATCTAGAGATGGGTGACCTCCCTGGGAAGTTTTCACCCACGCAACCAAAAGCAAATCCGTGAGCTTCTCGTGAGCAAAGCGGACAATATTGGTGATACGAGAAGTCGGGTGTTATAGAATGATATTAGAGCCACTCCTGTGCCATTCGGGATGTGGGACAACCTCACCGAGGATGGTGATTTCTCGGGCTCATCGAGAACGATGAGTCCAGGGGGGGTGATTGTGACATCCTACATAAATCCCACATCGGTCATGGACAGGAGAGATTCCTGGTTCATAAGGAATGTCTGGTCTCTAATATCACAAACGCGTTTTGGGCGCATTGGCTATGGATGAGAGGAGAACTATACAGTTAAGCGTGCTCAGGTGGCAGCAATCCAGGGTTGGGTGACCTCCTTGAGAAGTTTTCACTTGGGCAACCAAAAGCAAATCCGTGAGCTCTTCGCGGGCAAAGCAGACAATATTGGTGGTATGAGGGGCCGGGTGTTACATTAACTTAGGGTTGCATAAACACGACTTAAGGCTTTTGAGTAAAGTGATAATGAAGGAATAATCTTTTAAGATTTGTTCATTCACAAAGTTACCAATTCACCTATATCAAGTTATCTACTTTTCTCAATAACCTAACGATGCAAGAAAACCAAAAACTGATGATAAAGCAAATAACTTTGTTTATAAATAAATTGGTTAACTCAATCAAAACCTTCGATTACATTCAATCACAAAGTGTTCAACATAAAACCTAACTTAAACATGACTAAGTGTCTTACTTGACAAGAATTCTTCACCCAAAAGCAACCACGAATGATTTAGCCACACATGATCTTCATTGAATATTCAATCTACTTTGTGGATGATTCTTGATTATTTGAAATGATTAGAGGAGGTTCAAAGGGCTAAATTTTGCCCAAAAATTCATCCTTAGGGATCAAAGAATGTGTTTTTTCTGAAATAATGATTAGGGCTTTTATAGGTTTCAAAATTCGAAATAATCACCACCGTAAATTACGGCCTATAGGCTATAGGTTACGACCTACCTTCAAAGTTTTCTTTGTTTTCAACACTTTCAAGCTAAAGTATTTCTATCCTTTGTATCATTTTCAAATAATATTCGTTAAGCTTCATTTAATCTACATTTCAAACACGTAACAAAGTGTCTATATGGGTATGAAAATTAGATCAAAAACATGGTTTTAAAAATCTAAAACCCATACATAACACTAACACATCAGTTATCCTTGATTAACATGAGCAAAAGACAATGCCCCAAATATATTCACACTCTCAAAGTTTATTACCTTACTAGACAACATTTCGATCGGTGTTTTCATACAATATTACTAAAGATGGTGTCCTGTTCACCAAATATAATGTTCCCATGCTAATGGTTTTATAAATAGAACAAACTTTACAATCCCCAACTCAATATAAGCCTTAACATTATTCAATGATTTTATTACGCATTCTTTTAGTAGAACCATTTTGTTATGGAGTACCCACCACAATCTAGTGTCTTGCAACCCTTGACTCTTGCAAAACTGGTTGAACTTGCCTTATAGAACTCTAAACCATTATCAGATTTTGAGATTTTTAACATTTCTTTTAGCTTGAGTTTCCACCAAATCTTTCCATTCTCTAAATTGTCAAAAGTTTTATTGTTATGTTGTTATGTTTAGAACATATACCTAAACTTCTACTTGAGTAATTATCAACGAATGAAATAAAGTAACTAGCTTCATCATGACTGAGACTCTTAACCAGTTCCGAAAATCTGAATACACATAATCTAGTCTTTCATATAAATTGCCATTTGAATCCAAAAGTTTAAATTTTACCCATTGCATCCAAAAGTTTCACAAAGATTGTCATTTGAATCCACTTAACTACTCCCCATTAACGCCCTTAAGTTTTTTCCATTAAATTTCCTACATCAGGGGTATTTTAGTCAAAACATGTACAAAATAAAAAATCAAACCTACGTGAGAAGTTTAGGTGTTCAGTCTATTTTGATAATCACCATTGCGAACCAGGAACGATTAGTTAGCATTTCTTTCATTTTATCAAGAAAGACACATCTGCACGTTCTATTAGATAAAATAAAATGTAAAGATAACTAACTAAAAGCGATTTATTTTAACTTTAGAAACATATAACAAAAATATATATAAATAAATAAACAAGTCATATAACACAAATTATTTGAATCATAACCATAAAAGACAGATTATCATAAAAGTATAAGAACAATTAATAATCATAACCATAATAATCATAAAACATCAATTATCGTAACCATAATTTAACTTTAAACCAAAGAAATCTATATTTAACAAAATGGGCAAAAGTAACACGATTACTCAACCAAAATACATTAACAAGACAAAAACAACAAAAGACTATTATAGAGTCAAATCATAACTGTAATTATCAAAAGATACTAAACATATAAAAACAATCACATGAGTTAGTTCTTTATTTTGTAATTTTTTTGACTAAAATAACTCTCATGTTGAAAAGTTGACGGAAAAAGTTAACCGTGTTAGTTAGATGTAGTCAAATGGATTCAAATGACAATTTTAGTGAAACCTTTGGATGCAAATACAACATTTTAAACTTTTGGATTCAAATGGTATGTTCTATGAAACTTCAGGGACGTAAAACGCATTTAACTCTATTATTTATTAAGTGCCATGAGCTCTTAATTGCTTATATAACTCCGAGTTTTTTTTCAAAATGGTATTGATAGAAAAAATATTTACTAAAATGGATGATTTGAAAAATATTTACCCAAATGGGTGTTTTCTTATATATTTTGTATTTAGGTTTTAGTTTATTAAATAAAAAACTCTATTATCATCTCTTGTTTAACTTTTTGAAGAGCATCATTTGTGATTCTAAGCAACCATCGAGGCCTTCCACACACACTAAATGAATCAGTTTAACACATCTTTTTATATCAATTACTCTTGATACAAACACATGCATACAATCGCATTGTTGGCTTGGTGAAAGCCAAGCAGAAAGTTTTTGTAACTATGGATAATAAATTGGATTTGCATGTTGTGGTAAGTAGCTGCACAATCACGACTGCTCCGGCTGCTGAAGCGTTGAATTCCACCTCTGTGGACGATTACGAGACCACCTCCAACGCCTTCATTGGTATTGGTATCGACGATGAAGGATTCCGTTGCGAATAATTTCCGATGTTAACTGATCTCATTTCTTTTCCAAAGCAAATAGAAGGCAAAGGTGCTTGAATCACAATCGAATTCTTAAAAACGGATCAGGTATTTATTAATTTTGCCGGTCTTGGTTAAAACAGATCCAATAGAACCGAAAATATGATGTGAAGTGAATCAAAACTTAAGCCTAATTCAAACACACACACACTACTGTGATAATGAAGATATGCAATTATGCATACATACTACTGTGATGATCATACTTGAAAACAAAAACATATACACATACTACTTATTGTGATGATGTTGATGATTCGTTGAAAAATATGTACATACATGCCTATCTAAGATGATGATTAAATAAAAGAACATAAAGAAAGAATTATAGTAGTTTAGTTAAAATAAAAAAAAATAACACCCATTTTAGTAAATATTTTTTAAATCATCCATTTCGGTAAATAAATTTTCCACCAACACTATTTTGAAAAAAAAAGAACTCCCATAACATTGTATCATTATTTCCTCCCGACTTTTGCAACAGTGAGTGACTGATCTAGAAAGTACTTAACCATCTAGCAAGAATATATTATTCTTTCTTATTTAAGATATACTAATTACCAACTCAAGTTTGCATATAGTGTTGTATTCTTAGCATTAAAAGTTGTACATATATTTTGTTTTTTTCTTTTAATTTTTTATTTTAAACCTAATACTTTTACATCCTTTACAACTTAACCCCTATAATTTTTAACTTTCAACTTTGACCCTATATACATTTAATTTTTACAAATTTTTCGTTTTACATTTCGGTTTAAAGTTTGAGAGTTAACACATTGGTAACATATGCGTGTGATCAACGTTGTTACACCTATTTTATCCGTTTAACGGCCCCGTTGCAACGTGCAGTCCTAGATCGACAAAGTTATTGTTTTTAATGTTTTACGTTATTACATTACTTTCCGTTCGATTTTATTTATTTCTTTTTTATTTCTTTATTAATACGAGTTTTTTCCGTTGTTAGTGGTCACGGACAATATTGTAACATTGGTGCTATTTGTCATGATTTTATGCCCCGCTGTAACGCGGGAGCTTAATACTAGTTGTTTCAAAATATTATGATTGACTCTTCCATCTCTGTGCTTTACTATTAACCATCTTTACATGAAGTCTTGCTTTCAAAATTTCTCAATAAAATATTATTCCTTTAAAAAGCAAGAATACATTACATTTTCAAGATCCTATTGTATAGTTTAAATGTGATAATTACACACTAGAATCTTGCTTGTTCTGTCATCACCTAGCATCATATTACATGGTTCTTTATCCTTCAATCCTTGACGAACTCCTTGTTTGGTGTCATATGGTAAATGCAACGTAAATAAAAAATTCATTCCGTATGCTAGATACCAAAAAACCTCTTCACTTTCACACTTTTTAAATAATGCAATTTGTGATAAGTTTACGAATTCTTGATGAACTAGCCTCTCCGTTCGTCTTTTTTTTCAAGAAATTTCTTCTTAAGTGTTTATTAGAGTGGCATACAAACATTTTTTCTGAAACTTTGATTTTGATCTAGCATGGCTCCTTCCTTAGAACTTCTTTGTTTTGGCCTACCTTTAAAGATCACCACTCTCCATACTCTTATATTAATCATTATGTTAACCCTTTAGATTCAATAGTTGCGACAACTTCATCCAAGATATACGCCTCAACGAAATGCTCCTATGATCAAGGAGATGTGGTCAAGAAGGTAATGGCTCCATCTTTTCCATCCAGCATTACATCTACGTTCTCAAGATAAAGTAACTGTAGGAACATCGTTCACAAAATAAAACAAACACTTTATTGATAAAACTTTGATTACAATACAAAAGAAGCTAAATACAGAATGGAAGATAAGTAGCAGATGAAACAGATAAACAAAACAAATGGCTGAGGATTTTTGTTAAACAGAGGTCCCTTAAAACAGATTTCGGGCCACCCAGGTGAATCCCGTCTGTCTCCCAGGGTACAACAGCCGGAGCAGAAGTACTGCCGGAGTAGCCTAGCACCTGAAACAAGTACCTGAAACTAGAGTACGAAGTTGTGAGAAAGCAGAGAATTCCTCTTGTTGTGTGTAGTGAAACATGTAAGTGCCCCTTCCACAAGACACCAAGTCTTGTATATATATGCAAGTGAGCTCATAGGCAGTTACCAGCTGCTAAGTCAAGAGTCTCGTAGTTAAAGCCTGAATTATTACGAGTTATTAGGAGGAATTTGAACAGACTGTCTGTTACAACAGAGGAAGTTCAGCAGTCAAGCCACCGAAGTGCAAAGTGCGCCATCAAAGCGCCACATTGCGCCCATCGCCCTCGACCCCGGGCCGGGCCCCGCCGCGGGCGTGTTGGGTGCTTCGCACCCTTGTGCTTGTCCTTGGGTGTCCCTCAACATATGTGGGAACACAATCTCTTAGAAAGTCCTACATATAAACTATTTTATAGTTTATAATTCCTCCAATATGGGACAACGAATTTCTCTTAGTAATTCACAACTTTTGTGTTTCAACTACACAACTTCGAGCATCGATATCTCATTCATCTTAGCTCCATTTTGGACACGGTTAGGTTTGTTGTGTTCCTCACACTTAGGAGAACACACACAAAATGGTTTGGTAATTAGATTGTAACACATACAATTAATTATTAATGTCCAAAATGAGTGAAAACATATATTTTCACTAAATTTCCAACAGTAACAATTTATTCAATTACCAGTATCTTTTATAAGAGCTTACTAGGGGAATTTGAATACATACAATTTCTTCTTGACATATAACTTGTTACGAGGGACTTTATTATGTATAAGCTTTCTAACTTGGCCCAAACTTGTACATCTAAGGTTTTGTTTGACACCTCTTACAATACTCTATGACTAGGCACTTGCGTCTTTTCCATGCCATTTTCTCCTTGTTTTATAGTGTTTCGGCTAAGATTGCTTCACAGCAAGAGCCTCCACTATTCCATGATGCAGGATAGCGCCCTCATTTGCAACCTTTATTACCCAAGATCGTTCTTCCTATCAAATTCCTCCATATAGAATTTCGATGAAAGCATTCCTTAATCTAAATCAATTACGTTTGATCGCTTCTTCCAATTAAGTTGTATTTGACTTTGATACCAATTGTTGTACATGTATCTGAAATTAATTTACTGTAAACAACAAAGAAACACCAATGAAATATAGGCTGAGAAATATTCCATGGTTAATAATTTCTTTATGGATAAGAATCAACCAAATAAAGTATCGCAATTCTAAAGATGAACAATAGTAGGTCTCCACAGACTCTCGAAAACGCTATCCCCACTACTTATAAACTCCTTCTAACTACTGTAATAGTTCATAACGAAAAATATAAGAACAAGAAAATGTACTCTTTAGCCCTTAAAGGTTAACGGACTACATAATACTACTTAACTTTCAGTTTGGACATCACAAATTCTATTATATCGGTTACTTAATCTACAAGATGCATCACACAACTATGGAATATACAAGTTTTGAACATCTAAGAATGGATAGGAAGAGCTCACTTAGTTTCTTAACTATGTACCTTTCTCACGATCAATACACACCACTATTCTTACATTTGTCAAGGAGACCATGTTTCGGTAGCCCTAGACTTCTATGTATCCTAGTTCGAGTGATGGAGTGATAGACTCTGAATCCATAACACGATTGAAAAGTATTATTATCTAGTACTTTGGTTGATTAAAAATCTTTGGCCAACTTTCCTAAGTAATTTTTTTCCTTTTTTTTTTCTTTTTTTGGAAGGCAACTTTCCTAAGCAATTATTAGCTGAATCCTACATATGTGAACCCTAACATCAATCATCAAGTTACATCTAATATACCACCACATGCCCATTATGGCATTAGTTAAAGAACCAAAAAGCATGTCACAAAATGTTTATAATAATTATAAAAAATTGATAATTGTAGTCTTGGTAGCCATATAATTAGAGTTTAAAAGTATTAGATATTTCATGCTTGTTGACTATATATAAAAGCTCACATTGCTAAAGTTTGTTAGGTCTATGTCAACATGATCATCACGCACACATTCATCACATATAACTAAATACTAACATAAACCCCTTTTGTATATACTACCAATCAAAAACACCTAAACGCGTTTAAGAAGGCATCAAAACATGACTTTATAATCGTAACATCAATCAAAGAGATCTGTCACGAATTAAAGAAGAGAAACTGACAAGCATATTCAATTCCTTCTTGTTCTTTGGTAGCGAAAAAAATGTTTTCTTTTATTATCTTTTTTGGAATTCCGACCCCAAACAAAATATCAAGCACAAAAACCTTCTACGTACGTATCTAGTCACTAAACCAAAGTGTAGGTAGATCTCTTTTCAACTAAAGGAGACCAAAAGAAAATTGGTTAGTATAATAACATTCATGAATTATGAACCATAATAGAAATCAGGCAAACTAATCATGTGTTGTATTTAGGCAATATCAAAGAGCATATATGAAAATGAGAAAAGACAAAAAAAATACTTAAAGTACGTAGTATACAAAGAATTCCCCACGACTTCTCACTACAAAATCACGAATATATCCTTATAAATATAATCGTATAAAAAAAGCACTAATATAAAACTAGGCATTTTACCCGCCGCACGTTACAACGTTGACGTATGCAGCGGGGTAAAGTATAGACTACAATTCCCCTAACTTGTTTTTAAACTAAATTTACATGAAAACTTAGAGTAAGTAGAACTTATATCAGCGATCGAAGACGTATTATATTTCATATGATTTCAAACAGAATTTACGTTAAAACGTAAACAAACTAAAAACGTACATAAAAATAAGCATGTGCGGTGACATCATATGTGCATGATAAAAAAACAGACTACTATTTTGCCACTTCAGAAATCAAAGTAAGATATTTAATTTATCTGTAATAAATAAATAATATAGTCTAACTTTTTAAAATTCATAAATGTTCTTATGCTCTTTTAATTATTATTTTTAATCTATACTGTTATATAAAGTAAAATCTTTGGGACATAAAATGTAATTTTATACAATAAAAATAAAGACACTCAATAAAAAATTTTAAGCAGCATGTAAAAGGGTTTCCTCTTCAGTCATTCTTATTTTGCCTCTCATTTAATAAATTTCTTATAGTTAATACATTAATTAATATATATTATTAATACATTATTTAATAATATATGATTAATGCATTACATTATATATTATTTTATTTATAATACTTTAAATTTACATTTAAAGTTATTAATAAGAATTATCTTATTTGAAAACTTAACTATATAATTACCAAATACTTTTGTAATAACAATAATAACAATAATAATAATAATAATAATAATAATAATAATAATAATAATAATAATAATAATACTAAGAATAATAATAATAATAATAATAATAATATGAAAATAATAATAATAAGAATAATAATAATAATAATAAATAATAATAATAGTAATAGTAATAATAGTAATAATAATAATAATAATTAAATTTATAAATAAGTATTATTTTATTTGACTACTTAACTGTATAATTACTAAATATTTTTATAATAATCATGATAATAATAGTCTATATCTATATTATCTATAATATTATATAAAGCATTTGATAAGTACATGTGTGTAATTTAACTCAAAATTTATGACACACAATATAACTTTTGAAAAATAAGATACAAGTGCTATATAAAATAGTTTATAATTTGCCCATATATAATAACTTTCTCCTAATTTATACATTATTTAATATACATTTATTTTAAGTGTTATCTATTTATAATATTCAAACTAATATTAAAATATGAATATTTATTATTAAGATTTTTATAACTTAATCCTATTTGATTTAAGAATTATTTTATTAAACACTTACTATAAAATCACTAAATATTTATGTACTTATAATAATAATACCCAAATACATCAACGTTTAAGACAGGTCGAAAGAGATGCTCGATAACACCCGTCGCATCACTATATATAACAAATAGAAAAAAATTATAAATAGTGAAGGTGTAGGTTTTCTTAATGTAACCATAATAGTTTTCTTTTTCTCAAAACTAATAAAAATCCTACTTCATTTTCTTATAATTTTACATTTTAACCTTAAATAATTTTTTAACTAACCACAACACTTTCTCTCTTTTTATTTATTTTTTTAAAATTGATACCTACTCATTTTTTCTTTTTATAATGTTATATTTAACCCTTCGAGTTATGTCAAATTTTTAATCACCTGAACTTTTTTTAAAATTTATACTTAAGGCCTTTGAGTTATGTTCAACTTACATTAATCAACTCTTTTTTTAAGTTTTATACTTAAGCTTTCGAGTTACGTTGAATTTTCTTAATCTTTTACAACAAAGCTTATTAATTATAGTAAAATAACCATTTACGCATCCGCTATTTTTATTCTCTGTTTTGAGGTATTTATTTTTATAGCATTTTTCTAGTACATGTTTTATCATCATTTCACACATAATAATTTTTGGGTGGTTAGTACTAATGTATAATCATCAGAATTAAAATTTTCAGCTTTATAACCCTTGCTGCATAAAACAAATCATACCCACTAGTATTATATTATTATTCATTAGTATTAATATAAATTGATGTAATTTTTTACTTGTTAGTTTGTTATAGCATTCACATTGGCTTCCACTCCTTATCCCTATGATTTATATATACATTTTGTTGATGTTTCCAACCTTTCGTATTTTATATCTTATATCTACTTCTATTCGATTTAATAATATTTATTCTAGTAATATTACATTTTTCCTAATTGCATTTATCATTAATATCTATTAAATATCACACAAGTAGTGAATAGTGAATTTTCACATATGAATAATAATAAATGAATCTCTAAATTTGGTCCATGTTTTGGAGAATAGAATGAAAGCCAATAATATATGTTAAAACCCTATATTTTACTTAAATTAAATGAGGATATTATGGGAAATAACATGGGAATGCTATTCATCTATCTAGTGGTCTTAAATATTATGATGGTTAAATGATATATCTATTAAGACTTTAAATCATCCTCTTAAGTGCTGGCCGGTTGTGATATATTTATTATAACAAATCTAGAAATTGTTGTTAAAAATATAATTTAGATTTTATTTATTTAAACTATAATTATTTGGCTGATAATAATTTAGACTTTTAGTTTAATCAATAACACTTCTTGTCATAAGCAATCCTTATAGTATAATTATTATAAGAGTTAATTATACAAAGGTTCATGTGGTTTATTTAAAATAACAGCTTTGAATGCTAAGATTTTTTTGTAACAGGTTAGGGCACTATGTTTTAAATTTTGTAACAAGTTAAGATACTAGCACTAACAGACGTTAGTTTTCTGTTAAGTTTAAGTAAAATAACTAAAAAACTCTTTGAGGGACTACTTTTGTAATTTTATATATTTCTTTTATCCAGAGACTATTATTGTAATTACATATCTTTGAAAAACCCCAACCCCCTTCCCCATTGACCACCATTACCACCATCTACCCACCACCACCACCATCTACCCACCGTCACCACCACAGGCGCCTCCTACCCACCAGCCATCACTGAACACCCACAAAGGCCATAGTCACTGCCATCTACCCACCATTACCTCATTATCACTACCATCATAACATCACAACATCATAATAATCACCGATCATGACCACCATGGCAACATCACCATCGTCATCATCATCCCCACCTCAACCATCGCGTGACAACCCTAAAACTTAGGATTTCATACGTTAATATATTTTTAATAAACCATTATATATATTACTCTATATTTGGTTAACTCATTATAAATTATATGTGTTTATGTGATATATGTATGATGTACGTATGCATGCTTGCATGCATGCATAAAATTACGTATGCATTAGTTTGTATGTGTAAGTTTTTATTATCAAACATTACATGATTAAGAATCTCAACCTTTTAGCACCAAACATGCATCAACACATACACCAAATAAATCAAAATACAACCCAACCCAACACCATCATACAATACAACATCAAAGAAAACTTGGCATCAAAACAAAACTAAGTAAAACCTAAACACTTAAACACCTAAACACTAACAAAAACATCAAGTCTCGGCTCATTAGGAATTAAACTGTCACACCCCACCCTTGACGGCGGAAACGTCGAGGTGTGAGGGTTAAGATTGTTCACAACCACATAACGCTATCATTAAATCCCAAATATATTATTCACAAGTTTTCAAAATTACATACAAGTATAAGTCTCAATAATGGAAATAAGTTTCAACATGAAATACAACAAACATAATCATTTTGTTTATTAACTAGGCCAAGTCCTAGAATATGCCAGCAACATAAGTTCACTTCAAAACTTGGGGGTTTTCCTGAAACATGATAAAAATAAAAGGTCAACTATAAATAGTTGGTGAGTTTCCAAGGTTTTCGTACATAATATGAAAATGGTTACAAGTAGCAATTCATGTCATAGGTATAAGCTAGTAAGGTTTTATAGAACATATATCGTTACAACCAAACCTCGACTTGATTACAAGTATAAAAGATTGGCTAAGTGTATTTGGTTCCTAGTGCACAAGCGTACGGCCCCTAGGAGTCGGCAATACCTCGACTTTAGCACCAAATAGGCTGTCAGGCCCAAAGATCTAAGACGTCGCCAGGCTAGCAATAGTTAATGATTGTAAACAAATTATGTATCTCATATAATCACTTACATTACACAAATAACCATGACAAAATAATAAGTTGAATTGCATGTGAATTACAAGTCTCAAACGTTTTAAGTGTATGATGTATAAGTATCATGTTTCACCCTAAATAGTGTGAAAATAAAGTAAAAAGGGGACAAGGAAAAAACTCACATGGAAATAAGTATTTCAAGATGATATAAAAGATTACAAGATAAATCCCAGTGTCCATTAAGCACCTAAATATATAATTTACAAGATGAACGTTAAGGTAATAATAAGTTTAACGTTCTACTAATGATTAGGGTTTTGATAGTTTTAAGAAGTTTTGACAAGTAACTAAATTTATAGAATCCGTATTCTCATTTTAAACCCATTAGAAGAATTATATATGTATTAAGTATTTTAAAAAAAATGAAATTAAACATAATGATGATGAGGTTCATTTCTAATTAAGTCTTTTGTAATAATTTACGAATAATAAGAAATAGCATTTTGATTAATAACACAATATTAATTAGCGCTAAATATGTTTTATAATAATATTCTTAATATTTTAAGTAATTTATATAATTACTACAATTATGAATTTTAATTCTTTAAAGAATTAAGTGGTCATAAATATTTTTAAGTTCAACCAAATATAAATAAAGTGTTAATTATTTAAAAGAAAACCTTTTGTAACAACTATTAAGTTATATATAAAAATTTATAAATACTTTTTTTTTTCTTTAAAACAAACAATCATTGATTTAGAAGTAACGTTTGGTTCAATGAAAATTAATATAAGCAATCATTTTAAATCCGTTTTATAAGGAATAACTAAAAGATTTATATATATTTATATATATATATTATATTATATATATATATATATATATATTTAATTTCGAAAAAATTTCAGAAAATATTTAGTGTCTAAAATCTTTATATTAATTATCACAAAAATGATTTTTATATTAATTATAAATTTTCTGTAATTTTATTTGTAATTAAAAGGCTTTAAAAAAAATAAAACAAAATAGAAGGAGGTGCCCGGGTTCGAACCCGGGGACTCAAGGTTTTACAGGGCGTGCATTTACATTAGGCTGGGCGCCTATGCCTGCCAAGTAATGAAATTTAATTCTTAAATTCATTAATCAAATAACCAGAAGAACTCAAGAACCCTAGATGATTCAAACCCAAAATTGAAGGTCAATCGTTTGTTGTAAAGCCAATGATCATGGGGCTTTCACTCCCCATGTAAAATCGAATGTGTAGGCGTTTGTAATTACCCGGTATTGAAGTGCAGACCACAAGAACAGATGATGAGCAGGTCGCGACCCAGTGTTGATTTGATTGATGCTCAAATGACGATTATAAACAAATTAATTGCACAGGAGGCTTTTACTGGACTCGAAGAACGAAAGCCCTCTATCAATTTCAACCAAAATCGCGCGTATGTGGACGAATGGTTCAGTTGCAGGTTCACGGTGACGTTAATCGATGCGTGTGTTTGTTTGTTTCAGAGCAATTGAAAGTTGCAAATGATTAAGATTTGTTATGTAATTGTTTAGGTTAGTTTAATTGCTCTATTAAGAAGTTTTAATGCCCGAACGGTTAGCTTGATATACGCGACCGTTACCCGATATATCAGAGTGCATAACGGTTATTTAATCTCAATTAAAGATCATGATTGAATTTGGATACGTTGGTGAACCGATTGGAGTCATTCGGTATTAAAATCGAGGGGTTTAGGGATAGTTTGGGGGTCGCCGGAAGCCGTGGCCGGCGATGGCCGGTGGCCGGCCGGGAAACCGGGAGAGAGAAGAGGGTGGAGGGATTTACACGTTAGGTCCCTGTGGTTCCAAGATTATTATTTTATGCTAGAAACTTTCATTTAGAGTTTTGAAAGTGGCAAAGTTAACCCCTTAACTTTATTACTTTAGTTCTTAACTTTTACAAGTTTTAATAGATTAGTTTTATTAGTCTTATTATATTAGCATTATTATTATCATTAATTTTGTTAATGTTATTACTATTAGTATTATTAGTATTATTACAATTACTATTATTATTTATTATTATTATTTTTTTTTAATATAATTATTAAGTTATATTTAAAGTAATAACTAACATTATTAAATTTCAAATTCATGAATTAAAGACAAAATAAGAAATAGCCATAAGTAACCCATGAGTTCCATATTAGGCAACAATAGTCCTTACAAGATTAAACGACGTTAACTTTTAATTAACGTAAAAATACAGGATGTTACAGTCTCCCCAACTTAAAAGAATTTCGTCCCGAAATAAGAATGAACTTAAATGAACAAAAGGAGTTATAACGAAAGGTAGTGTACACGAACATGTTTGTCGTTTAATTACAGATGAAACGCTTCACTTTATGGAGTCTTTCAAGTCTCTTGGCACAACATACATCACTTGAACTCTTCCAGTGAAGTTCGAGACGTTTTGAAAGGAAACGTTGAAAATGATGACTAGTTACCATGGTATGTTAGACTTACAAGTCACAACTTCTAGGATATGAGTTCGTAGTAAACGATGTCTAGAAATCATTAATAGGCCAGCAATGATAAGAAACGTTAACCGTCGAGATTCAAGAATCCCAATCATCACCACATGTAACGAAATGATCTTAACACATATCTTGTGAGTATGTATTTTTCCTTTGACCAACCATCGGCCCAAGAATAATACGATATGTGAAGATTTTAGATCAGTTCACGACGGTGGTAGGTACATTGTTAAAAGCAGTAAATGAATCAATCGTCCAAAATAACGATCGATGTTTAACGCCATACTACGGCATACGCATATTTTGAACGGATACAGTCAATTTCTTGACCCGTTATCTCATAAATCAAATTGAATTTTAGCCAATCGGTCCTATAGTGCACCAATTGTCATCAAGACATTTTAAAATAAGGAACATTTAGTGAATGAAAAGTTAAACAGAGGATTCACAGGAACACGGAGGTTAGGTTTTGTCATATGTAAAGGTCATGCCAAGTTATGCCAACCCATGACTACAAATTACGAAGGTTTATGACACCTTTATATCCAGTCACAATGTAGTAATAACGAGTTTCGTTGATTGAAATCAAGATAGTGTTTTAATGATTTTCAATGGTTAAGGATTAAAGACGATTTAAGAAATGACGTGATCCATAGGAAATGTACTTATATTTTGCAAGGTAGCAAATGTCCAAGTATAGTCTACATACACAGTTCATCAAACCCATGAGTACAGTCGAGAACATTCGTATGACTGGAAAAACATAACCACAAATTGATAATGTCTTTATTTAGTAGGAAAGATTGTTTAAGAAGGCTACCATCACACAATCATGCGTTGATGATAACTCAAAATGAAGTGATAAGTAGGGAATAAAGTTCGATATAGCTAGATCAAATCAAACAAAGGATAAAGGGAAAGAATTCAATTAAATGCTCCAAGCTCGGAATCAGAGTTAAACTAGAGTGATCGGGTCTCCTTTCAAGTTCAGAATCATGCTTTGGCTGATAGGTCCAAACACTGACATTGGTTCACCCTTCAAGTTACTACATGTTTCTTGTCACTTGATTAAAAACCTTGGTAAGTTGGAGATCATGAAATGAGAATAGTCATCAAGGTGTGGTTTCACTCCTAACTTGATGGTGCATTCCCAAAGTATGACCGTTAGCTTACCAATCAAAAAGTTTGATCCCAACTCCTTGTTGAGGATCCACAGAAATAAGACGAGGTAACTCACCATTAAGGTAAGGGAAATAACTTATCTTAACGGTGAAGTTTTACAAAATATAACAAGATAAACTTCTTCATCAAAATCCAGAATTCACTCCTACTTTGATGAAGTCGTCTCATTTGAACAAATACAATTCAATAAGATGATATTATCATCAAGGTATGGAATTCACGCCTATCTTGATGATTGAATTTCATAATAGCAAGAAAACAGTCGAAGATTGACATTTGTCACCAAAGTACGGGTTTCAATCCTATTTTGGTGAGATCATGTCATTTGTGAAATGCCAATTTAAAGAAAATAATTTAAGTCAATCCTCGGGATAAGGAAATCACCCCGATCCAGAGGATGAAATTTTATAGATCACAATTGGAAACCATTTATCGAAACGAATAGAGAATCATCAAAGTAAGGGAATCACCCCTGTTTTGATGAGTTAAAATCATTTAGGAGATACGTGTGTTCTTAGTCATAAGCTGACTTGCAAACACTTGCATCTCTCACGGTGCAGACGGTACGGAGTTTGACTTAACGACGAGAGGAAAATAATATCAATTGGAAATTCGAAAAATTTCAAGTTACATCATTGTAACAAAAAGGAAAAATCATACTTACAAAATTTAAGGTCAAAGTTCGAGGTAACAGGATTAGTTATGATGGTGTTCAAATCTTGAATGGTTTAAATCGGGAAGACTAAATCAATGACAAGAGTGATTCAACACCACGACGAGATGTGAACATTCGATTCACAATTGAAGGAATTACACAAACTTCTCAAGATGTGAGGTCAAACATAACCTTATTGAAGACACACGTACTTATAAGTGATCACTCATCTCAAGGGTTTCGGGTCAAATGAATGGATTCAATGATCGAGTCAAATCACCATTCACACTTTGCCTAGACAAAGTATCTCGAGATGTAGGAATTCCACCTATAGCATTGCATGTTCTTAGTTATGGGAACGCATCCTTAAGAAGACTTGAGAACCATAAGTAACGATTTAAAGTTTTTGAGGACCATTTGGTTTAGATTCCCAATATCTTTGGGTATATTAAGATTCATGTTCACGTTGGTCAAGATATAGAAATAGTTACATAATACGCTCGACGTGTAACGATGTTTAAAAGTTGAAATGTAAGATGGGTTCAATTTTAACAGGAACATTATGTATGATAAGAACGAGAAGATATTAAAACTTTGGTGATAAACCAGATCAAAGAATCAAGGACTTTTAAGACACAAAGAGGATGGTTCCATTTGGTAACGCATTACCATTTGGAATCGTTGACACGTCAAGGTAAACTGACCCATTTGCCTTAGAGACTTGTGTATGTTGACCATAGTTTATCACTCATCCCAGAAATCCCCAGGTAAGCATAACTGGTCTCACAATGAGATTTATACGATATGCTTGCCTTAGCCCGAAGGCCTTTTGCCAGGAAATCCAGAATACAGGTGTCTATGTGTCACACAAATTTCTTAGGTTCATGAAATCAAAACCTTGATGAGATTTTCATAGATTAGACATAGAGTCTAAGGAATTGAACCCACGACGATAGGTGTAGATTCCACGTGTCGTTGAGAATAAGTTTAGGAAGTTCATTTGTCGGGGAGAGTCAAAGAGTCAAAGTTAAGTTTAGGGAGACAAGTAACTAAGTTTAAGCATACAAAAGGCAATCCTATGCTAAGGCATCAAGTTGCACAAAAGGCATAGCATTATGTAGCATGCAAACAACATGTAAGTACAAAGGTATAAGGATCTTTCTATGAGGTTCATGCAACTATAGTCTAGGTCACCATTTCTAATAACCTAAATCCCTATAGTTATGGGCTCTGATACCAATCTGTCACACCCCAACCTTGACGGCGGAAACGTCGAGGTGTGAGGGTTAAGATTGTTCACAACCACATAACGCTATCATTAAATCCCAAATATATTATTCACAAGTTTTCAAAATTACATTACAAGTATAAGTCTCAATAATGAAATAAGTTTCAACATGAAATAACAAACATAATCATTTTGTTTATTAACTAGGTCCAAGTCCTAGAATATGCCAGCAACATAAGTTCACTTCAAAACTTGGGGGTTTTCCTGAAACATGATAAAAATAAAAGGTCAACTATAAATAGTTGGTGAGTTTCCAAGGTTTTCGTACATAATATGAAAATGGTTACAAGTAGCAATTCATGTCATAGGTTATAAGCTAGTAAGGTTATAGAACACATATCGTTACAACCAAACCTCGACTTGATTACAAGTATAAAAGATTGGCTAAGTGTATTTGGTTCCCTAGTGCACAAGCGTACGGCCCCTAGGAGTCGGCAATACCTCGACTTTAGCACCAAATAGGCTTGTCAGGCCCAAAGATCTAAGACGTCGCCAGGCTAGCAATAGTTAATGATTGTAAACAAATTATGTATCTCATATAATCACTTACATTACACAAATAACCATGACAAAATAATAAGTTGAATTGCATGTGAATTACAAGTCTCAAACGTTTATAAGTGTATGATGTATAAGTATCATGTTTCACCCCTAAATAGTGTGAAATAAAGTAAAAAGGGGACAAGGAAAACTCACATGGAAATAAGTATTTCAAGATGATATAAAAGATTACAAGATAAATCCCAAGTGTCCATTACAAGCACCTAAATATATAATTTACAAGATGAACGTTAAGGTTAATAATAAGTTTAACATTCTACTAATGATTAGGGTTTTGATAGTTTTAAGAAGTTTTGACAAGTAACTAAATTTATAGAATCCGTATTCTCATTTTAAACCCATTAGAAGAATTATATATGTATTTAAGTATTTTAAAAAAAATGAAATTAAACATAATGATGATGAGGTTCATTCTACAATTAAGTCTTTTTTTTAATTAACTAAGAATAATAAGAAAATAGCATTTTGATTAATAACACAATATTAATTAGCTAAAATATGTTTTATAATAATATTCTTAAATATTTTAAGTAATTATATATAATTACTACAATTATGAATTTAATTCTTTAAAGAATTAAGTGTTCATAAATATTTTTAAGTTCAACCAAATATAAATAAATGTTTAATTAATTTAAAAGAAAACCTTTTGTAACAACTATTAAGTTTAAATATAAAAATTTATATAAATACTTTTTTTTTCTTTAAAACAAACAATCATGATTTTAGAAGTAACGTTTGGTTCAATGAAAATTAATATAAGCAATCATTTTAAATCCGTTTTATAAGGAATAACTAAAAGATTTATATATATTTATATATATATATATATATATATATTTAATTTAGAAAAATTTCAGAAAATATTTTAGTGTCTAAAATCTTTATATTAATTATCAAAAATGATTTTTATATTAATTATAAATTTTCTGTAATTTTATTTGTAATTAAAAGGCTTTAAAAAAAATAAAACAAAATAGAAGGAGGTGCCCGGGTTCGAACCCGGGACCTCAAGGTTTACAGGGCGTGCATTTACCATTAGGCTGGGCGCCTATGCCTGCCAAGTTAATGAAATTTAATTCTTAAATTCATTAATCAAATAACCCAGAAGAACTCAAGAACCCTAGAATGATTCAAACCCAAAATTGAAGGTCAATTCGTTGTTGTTAAAGCCAATGATCATGGGGCTTTCACTCCCCATGTAAAATCGAATGTGTAGGCGCTTTTAATTACCCGGTATTGAAGTGCAGACCACAAGAACAGATGATGAGCAGGTCGCGACCCAAGTGTTGATTGATTGATGCTCAAATGACGATTATAAACAAATTAATTGCACAGGAGGCTTTTACTGGACTCGAAGAACGAAAGCCCTCTATCAATTTCAACCAAAATCGCTCGTATGTGGACGAATGGTTCAGTTGCAGGTTCACGGTGACGGTTAATCGATGCGTGTGTTTTCGTTTGTTTCAGGAGCAATTGAAAGTTGCAAATGATTAAGATTTGTTATGTAATTGTTTAGGTTAGTTTAATTGCTCTATTAAGAAGTTTTAATGCCCGAACGGTTAGCTTGATATACGCGACCGTTACCCGATATATTCAGAGTGCATAACGGTTATTTAATCTCAATTAAAGATCATGATTGAATTTGGAATACGTTGGTGAACCGATTGGAGTCATTCGGTATTAAAAATCGAGGGGTTTAGGGATAGTTTGGGGGTCGCCGGAGCCGTTGCCGGCGATGGCCGGTGGCCGGCCGGGAAACCGGGGAGAGAGAAAGAGGGTGGAGGGATTTACACGTTAGGTCCCTGTGGTTTCCAAGATTATTATTTTATGCTAGAAACTTTCA
The DNA here is from genome assembly GCA_025215565.1 of Flaveria ramosissima. Taxonomy (NCBI): domain Eukaryota; kingdom Viridiplantae; phylum Streptophyta; class Magnoliopsida; order Asterales; family Asteraceae; genus Flaveria; species Flaveria ramosissima. The sequence goes on from CM046031.1 coordinate 3,433,662, forward strand.
TTTAGAGTTTTGAAAGTGGCAAAGTTAACCCCTTAACTTTATTACTTTAAGTTCTTAACTTTTACAAGTTTAATAGATTAGTTTTATTAGTCTTATTAGTTATTAGCATTATTATTATCATTAATTTTGTTAATGTTATTACTATTAGTATTATTATTATTATTACAATTACTATTATTATTATTATTATTATTATTGTTATTAATATAATTATAAATTTATTTATTAAGTAATAACTAACATTATTAAATTTCAAATTCATGAATTAAAGACAAAATAAGAAAATAGCCATAAGTAACCCATGAGTTTCATATTAGGCAACAATAGTCCTTACAAGATTAAACGACGTTAACTTTTAATTAACGTAAAAATACAGGATGTTACATAAACCAACCGGTTTAAAGGGTGATTAACACCCTAATCGGCCAAGACACCTCACCACCCCCATAAAATCGCCACCTTGCACCCCATGATCAAGAAGTTGACACCTAGTTGATCTATACTTAGCTTACTCACCAAAGCTAGCATATAGGCATCATGATTATGCCATTAATGGCAACCACCCTATAACCCATAAGATACCACCTCTCGGCCGATGAACCACAAACATAACACCACCACTCATTCGGTCACCCCTCAATCGCACACCACCACCAACTCAACTTTCGGTTGTCACCACCACTCCATCACCTCTCGGTTAACTCCATAACCGAACACCACCAACATCACTACTCTCGGTCACCACAAAAACATCACCACAATCGAACACCATCACCTTCCAAATCAACTTTTGCAAGGAAATCACAACTTTGAAAGCTCAAGACATTTACACGAGTTGAAGTATCGGAGAAAAAAGCTACCATCAGCTATCATCACCCACTTTCTCTATCAAAATCAAGGTTTCATTCCCTAAAACATAACTAGTTAATCTTACCAAAGTATATATGTGTTTAAACAACACATATAACTAACCCTTATGATTGAAAATACAGGTTCTTCATAAAAATTTTGAAACATGATGAATGTATCAAAAGATATTAAGAAAAGTTTTATGAATCTTAATGAAATAAGTAAATATTGATAATCAAAAGTTATATAAAGAAGATCATCAATTAAGGGTTGAAAATTTATGTGCAATTTGTTAAATTCAGTTTATTACGTAATTGACTGTGATTGTGGGAACAAACATTGTAAATATGTTTAGAATATTAAGAAATTATCGTTCTGCAAATTTTGATGCTATTACTATAAGTGAAATAATTTATATAAATTATCTAAGTATTTGAAAGAAAATTTCATGCTGGAAGAACCGAACATGGAAAATAATTGGAAAAATTATATGCTAATTATTATGATTTATAAGACTTTCATAAAAAGTTTTGTGGCCTAATTCAAAGTTATGAATAAGTTATGAATTGTAGAAGTTTCTGCTATATGGAAATTGGGAAAACTACTTAAACTTTGAGATAAATTATAAAAAATTTACAGAATATATGATAACTAGAATAGAGCAGTTTGTATAAAGATTATAATTTTTGGACATATCCTGCTATTTTTACAGAATATTGTTAAAATAATAAAAATCATAAAAATAGGCTCTGCTATGATTTAGAACCTAAGAAAATTTTGAGGAAATATGAATTTTGTGTCATATAATCTCACTAAGTTTGAAAAATTTTAGAGGCCCTAAGGTATCTCTGATAATTTATTCAAATAATATAAAAATTATAGAAAATAAACAGTAAATACTTAATATATGAAATTTTGATATATTATACATGATTTTCAGATCTACCAGTTGTAAAAATTTCATGATATATGCCTTATTATGATTTCTGGAATGAATTTTATAGTTTGAGGTGCTAAAAATGTTAAAGAAAAGACATTTTTCTAAACTATAAATATTTTTGTTTATAGGTTATCATTTGGAGTAAGATGTGAGACTCATAACCCCATTTTTATTTTTATAAAAACTTTTAGGGGAAAAAGCATAATGTTTTATGATTGATGTATTTATAAGAATTTTAAGATATATTGTCATTTATGTTACAACCATTAATTCGGATGAGGAACCGTTGGATAATATAGGTAGCGCTACTTAAGAAAATATTTTTTGCAACAACAAGATGAGTGTTGTGATGCTATATTATCTGATTTTATGAATTATGTTATGACAGTTATGAATGATCTGATTATTAAGTAAGATTTGATTGTATCTGATGCATCAAGAATATTTTGTTAAGATAAACCTATGATCTCACCAACTTTATGTTGGCCATTTTGAGTATGTTTTTTCTGGAAATCATCATGACTAACAGCTTAATGTTCTCTTTTGATGTGTATAACGGCTGGGGAGAAATAATGGGAAAAGTCTGTGTTAATCTAACTGTGAACATGTATGATCTCAGCTTATCGGTGGACGCGCATTTCCATTGTTACTGAAGATGTAGCAGTTAGATAATATGTCTGTAATAGGATTATGTTAGATCAAATTTTGACTATCTATGATATGATGTAATCCTAACTTTATAATTATCTTTAATTATAAACTGAATTATGTTATGTTTTGTTTTGTTGTGCTGTCTGATTAACTCCTTTAATCAATGAGTTCTGAACAAACAAGTCACACCCAAAGCATCTCACGCTTCCGCCGGGATGTGACACATCGCACCATCATCATCATCATCCCCACCTCAACCATCACACCATCATCATCATCTCATCAAATCCCCCTTTTCTTTCCCTAGTTAACCTTTAAATTAAAAAATCCCCAAAATTAGGGTGTTAGGAGGTTGTGAGGCAGCTGGGTTACGGTCTTAATCAGGGTATGGAGTGTTACATGGTGGTATAAGCTGGTGCGAGGTGGCCGATTTGGGTTTAGGATTTATAAGGGAAAGGAAAGGGGTTTGGTGATGACGATGGGGATACTCGAGAAGGGAGTGGTGGTGTGAGGGTATTGGTGCGGTGGTGACCGGCGGTGATGGCGAAGGTGGAGACCGGCGATGAGACCGACAGTGGTGACATGCGTTGGAAGATAACAGGGAAAAGGGTGGTGATGTTGGTGTTAGTGGCTGGTGATGATGATGAAGGTACCAAAGGTGGAGATGGATGATGGTGGTGTGAGGGTGGTGATGGTCGTTGGTGATGCCGGTGGCCGACGGTGATGTCTAACGGCGGCGGCGGTGGTGAGTATTATTGTTCAGTGATTATTTCAATATATATATATATATATATATATATATATATATATATATATATATATATATATATATATATATAATATGTGTGCGTATAGAGTTATATATAAATATAATACTTTAATTAAATTACACAAATAGTCCCTCTATTTTACATATATAATCCTATAATGTGAAAAGACTAAATTGCCCTTAAATTTAACAGAAAATCTAACTGCTGTTAATATTAATACTCAAACTTGTTACAAATTTAAAAGTGTATACTCAATTTTGTTACTTTTTTTGCTTAGTATTCAAATCTGTTATTTTTATAAACCACATGGACTATCTATGTAATTAACTCTTATTATAACTTCACACTTGATTTATATTTATATACATACATATATATCCACATAAAACTGTTTCCTCTAATTTGGCTGGCTAGAAATTTAAACATAATAATCAAGAAGACATGATAAATTGATATTATAAAATATTTAAGTATATGATGAAACATGAGTGCATTATTTGGAATAAACGTTGGCAAGTGAGCATTTGAAGCCATAACAATTTGCTATCAAGCCCAAGCGCGAGAATGAGTTGGTAACATTTTTATTTCTTCTTATTTGTCATTGTTTAATCAAAACAATATGCTATCTATTTCAGTTACTAGTTTAACTTGAGTACTAAAAAAATTGGTTAAAACCGTCAAACCATCAAAAACGTCAAAACCAAACCACCAAACCATTGGCTAGTTTGATTTACGATTATACGAAACAACAAACTATCAGTTTGTCTAAAAATCCTAGCCGAACAGAACAAACCGGACCATTGAACACTTCTAATTGTGAGTGAAATTAAGGAAAAATCAAGTATAAATGTTTATGATTATAATATTAGTATTGTATTGATAAAAAAACGAAAATGACGAGTGTTATTAATCAAATCAATTATACAAATTATAATTGTCCAATGAATAAAGTTAAAGATAATTAAAATTCAGTTTGTTTTAAATCAAAAGTTTGTCACCATTGACAAAAAACCTAATTAATCATGTATTTTGAGTTATTTTTTTTAATATATTGTTTTTAACTATAAATCTCTAAATTATTATACCTCATGTAACCTCTCGGCTAGTTCCATATTAGGTGTATGTGTATTGATATCTTATTAAATTTTACAAATGTCACCTCAAACCAAAAGGCTGCTGCTCCACTCAGAATAATTGTTTTATTAATCTTGTATTAAACATCATAATTAAATATATAATCCCCCACTCCCCCACCTAATTTTTAGTACCACGGATTACACATTTTGTTCTTATTTTACATGACACCTTGATGCATGAAAGTGTCGTCTTCAACCCATTACAAAAGCATCAAGCGATGGAGATAGACTGATTGAGCGCATTAACAACTTTTTTGCGACATTTGCCTAGTATTCGTGACAAATGGCTTTTGTTCATTCACTTAATGTAGTGGAAGACGTAACCAACTCATTAAAAGGTGAGGCTTTTCAACCAATTGCTTCTATCACTTTATATGGTGGACGACGTCAATCTTTTGTTTAAGTATTACCATTGTTTGCGTTACTTCGTGTGTTTTTTCGGATTAATATATCGTTAGTGGTGAGTTTCGTTTGATAACAAACACAGTCTAACTGATCTATGTGAATGATAATGAAGATGATTTAAAGGTAATAATAATATTATCATCTGAATTCAAATTGTGTTTGTTAAGGTAAACAGTATCACTATGAAATTGGAGCGTGATAGGTAAGGTGCCAGCTCGTTCACGCGCGAGTAGTGCGTGAAGGACAATTCATGAGATTTCTCATGACCATGTGACACACCCAATTAGGCGTTTTGATCGGTTGGGACTAGCTATTACCCAATGGCACTATACAAAAATTAAAAGAACCATTTTTTCATATGTTACCTTAGAAATACTTGTTAATATAAAGGTCCGTTTGATAAATAGTAATTTAAAAAATTTTAATAAAATTAGAATCTGAATTTCATTGTTTGTGGGAATTTGATTGAATTGGATTATGAATTCCATTATTAACATGTTTGATTAAGAAAAGAATTGAAATTGGAATGCAATTGGAATTGCAATTGAAATTGAAATTGAAATTAATTTTCCTCAAATTTCTTGAGATAAGGCTTTAAATTCCTCTAAAATTTTTGAAGGATTACAAATTCCACCGACCCCCGGTCTACAACCATCGCCACCGCCGACCTCCGACCGTCACTTCCAACGACCTCCAACCGCACCGCCAGCGTCCTCTTACCACCGTCTCCACCGACCTCCAACCTCCGCCCCCAACCATCACCATTCGCCGACCCCCGTAGGCGTCTGGCGACCCTAACTGGGGACCGTCGTTGACCGCCCAAAACCATTTGACGCCCAACCCACCTCCTGCTTATCGCCCTACCCGACTACCCAAACCTGCCGACAACCGACCATGCCTGCAACCTTTGTCGACAATCGATAGTTGTTGCTGATCACGACCACCACCGACAAATGAGCGTCTCCACCGACTACGGCCGACCACGTACCGTGAACGTCGACCGAGTCAGTTTTGGATGTGCTTGACAATGATTATTTCCGGCGATCGTTTACCGCGGTCAATTGATGGTGGCGAGGGTGACACACGATCGTGATATGTTGAATTGGTGATCAGTAGTCGGAAGTGATGGTGGTTTGCAATGAGTAATATGTTCCAATTTATTTTATGAGTGTTTTATCACTAAAATGTATTTAAAATTATATTTTCTTTGATAGATTTTAATTTTCTTGAATTCCAAATTATTTAAAAATATTTAAATATCAAATCAATTTAAATTCCAACACATTTTGCGAACCAAACTTTCTCAAAGTTTTTTACACAACACTAAAAGTATAACACAATGGATCTAAATAATCCAAATAACCTAAACAATTTCTGGTGTCTATTAACTGCAATTTAATATTGTTTTTATGTATAATTTTTATGTTTTTATTTATTAAATTGTTATTTTTTAGTATTATATTTATGAATAAAAAAATTATTAAATATAAATAAAATTAAAAAATTAAATCAATGTTGAGAGAATATGTCACTCACCATTGCCCTCCTTAGTAAGTGAGTTAGTGAGTGAGAGTATAGTTTGTATGATAGCTACATGATAGTGTGTGAAATCTTATTAGTAGTCATCACAACGCTTTTCTTACGTTGATCTTTTATAAATTAGGAGATTCTAATGATTAGGTCTTTTTGCATCAAATCTCACTATAATCCTATATACAATTAATCAAAATACATTATGATTTGTGATTAATTTTCACAAACTTTATATGATCGTCATTCCCCCCTCCTCCTCCTTTCTACATCGTCCCAAACCCTAATCCAAATGGTCACCGCTATGGCTATTGCCGAAGGAGTCATTACCACCCTAAAATTAGTTAATTTTTCTATTCTCATTACCACTTTCCTTTACTACATATTAGCCATTAAACTTAATTTGTATTTTCTATATTACTATATATGGTACATCAAAGTTCTCCTTATTCTCTCTTATTACAATTATATGGTTAAGTTTATTACACCGTTGAATCATCTATATAGACTATTCCTACGTAGGACCCCCGTACCACCGCTACTAGAAAATATACATTTAATGACACGCGATTTATGACACGCAGTGCTTTAATGACACGCAAAACTATGTGTCATAAAAATATTATCATTCCGACTAAAAACTGAACGAATGATGACACACATTCTTGCGTGTCATTGTTTTATTGTCGTAAACATGAGAAAAAAACATGTGCAATGATTTTAATTAAACGCGTGTCATCTTTTCTTGTCGTCTTTTAATTTATGAAACCCTAGCTAGCTCCCTTGAATATATCTCTGTGTGCAGCCCTTCCATCGATTAACACCCCACCACTACTTTCTTCTTGCCCTAGCTACCACTACAACCACCTGCGACCACTACTGCCCACACCCTTCCTCGTTTAGATTCGACCACCATCACCCTTCAATCAGAAGCCAAAACCCCAAAACCCTGTTTAGATTCGACCACCACCACCATTTGAAGCCCTCGAGACCACATTTGAAGCCTTCGCAAGACCATATACAACCTGCACCACCACATTCGACCACCACATCCACCACCACATTCAACCACCGCCACATTCGAAATTCCAAACCCCCGAACCATAATTGAACCCTAAACCCTTAACAACGCTATGAAAGGGCTATGGATTGACACCTGAACAACGTTGTGAAAGGTTAGAACAATTTCTTTCTTTAATTTGATTTATATATTTCATGATATTATTGTTTGCTATTACAGATTTTGATATGTTCTGATGTATATTCTTCTTCAGACAAGATTGTTGTATGATGCTAAAACAAAAACAGGAACAACAACACTAGTTGGTGCAAGAACGGTTCGTGTTATTTGTCCACTTTTATTAATATGAAAGTACATTATTTTTATTCTTCATAAAATTCCCTGTTCTCTCTATTCTAATTGTATGTTCTAAGTGCTATAGTGTTTGATTCAATTTTTGTGTGATTAATTGGAACACAGAACAAGAAAAAAATTATCATGCTTGCAACTTAATGGTATATATTGGTATGATTACCCATTTTCTAAACTTCATGTTATGGTATAGATTTGTAGAAATTACTAACAAGCAGTGTTTCTAAAAGGCACTATTTCATGCTCCCAACCATGTTCACTTTTATTTTACCGGTAAGAATGGTCAAACAGGTCAGGATGGGTCGACCTCTTTGAAACAACTCTTGTAGTTTTAGTTAGAGTATAAACCAATTAAATAAAAAGGCTAATTTAATCTTATACTTAACTTAGTTCTTGATTGCATAAATTGGTATCTTTATGCACATTTGAATCTTCAAATTTATATGATTTGATTTTTTTTCTAATTTTCAGGTTGGGAGAAGAAAAAATGAGTACACTGATGCTGATATTGAAGAACTTTGTGAAGAATGATCATCTTTTATTGCAAACTTTAGTTTTCGTTGACATTTTGCATCAAACTTAGAATTGAATGTTTTAAACTCTGAAATGTTATTTATATGTTATAAAATATTACATGAAACAATGTTGTCTTGCAATACATGTAGTTTATTTTGTATTATGTTATAAAATAGCTATGACAGTCACTCAAATAGGTAATAGCAGTTTTAAAATCATCTCAGATGAAAATTTTAAAACAATGACATGTATTTACGACACACAAATGCGTGTAATTATTATTTATGACAGAAAAAATCCATGACACGCATTATGTGTCATAAACGTGTCTCAAGAATGTGTGTCATAATTATTATCTTCATCATCGTTCGTTTCGTACATTTCGCACGTTTCGCACATTTCGTACTTATCGCACTTTTTGTAAATTTATTATCTTTCACTTCTATCTAGGTCTTGTACTTAACCCCCCTCTAGAGCACCAAGCAATTCATCTAGGGTTAAGCGACAAGTACCCCGTTTCGTACGTATGGAGTGGTCACTAGGACAGACTCCCCCTGTGTGTGTGAACTCTTATGGGTTAGCCAAAATCGCACGCTATATAACACACAGTAATAAGGAAATCACACGTATTGGAGCAGTCACTGAGACTGAACTCTTACTGTGTGTATGAACCCTTATGAGTTAGCCAAAATCGCACGCTGTAGACACACACAGTTGAGCTAACAACTCTCAGTGAGTTGTAAACCTCCTTTCATTTGCTTGCAAGGCTTTTCATTCGTTCATTATGTTCCACTTTCATTATCTTAAATCTTTCACTTTGTTAAGATAATACTTTACGTTCATTAACAATATCACACCACGTAAAGTCACATCATCATACGTAATATGGAACATAACATACAATTATACAATCATACATAATCATCAAACATCATCAATCACACATCATCATGCATAGGCATCAATCATACATCACCTCACATCAACTATGACCTCAAAAAGTCAACTTACATACCCCTGGGAACCTCCCAAGTCAAAGCCTACATTTACTCTTTTCTCCCGAGAATCAGAAAATAAACTAAGTTCTTTCGGGCGCATGAGCCCTATTTGGGCGTATGGGCACCATTCAGCCGCATGGCTTTCCAGGCGCATGAGAACACATAGGCGTATGGACACTATGGGGCGAATGAACATTTAGGCGTATGGACACTATGGGGCGAATGAACACTTAGGCGTATGGAGAGCTTCCAGACGCATGAACACTTAGGCGTATGGACCCTCAGTCGCATAGCCTTCAGTCGCATGACTTTCAGTCGTGTGACCTTCAGTCGCATGACCATTCGGCGGTATGGCCTTTAGTCGCATAACCTTTAATCGCATGCCTTCCAGGCGCATGAACTTCAGTCGCATGACTCCCATGCGTATGACCCTCAGTCGCATGGCATTCAGGCGCATGGACTTCAGTCACATGCCTTTCGGCCGTATGGCCTCCAGTCGCATGCCATTCGGTCTCATGGCTTCTAGTCGCATGAGCTCTAGCTGGGTGCAGAAAGCAGCCCCTTCGAACCCTAACTGTAGATTTCGGCCTCCGACCCTTTTCTAACCTATTCTAAGCTTAAACCAACCATCCTAAGCCTTAGAAACACGACCATAACATCATTCAAGCATCCCAATCCCAAACATGAGTCCCACCCGTTCGCACACACACCCAAAACACACACAAACGGGTTCAACACCCAACACAACCAAAAATCAGTTTCATATGCATTCCAGCCCCAAAATCAGTTAAAAACGTGTAGAAGAGGGGTCCTAGAACTCACATCAAAAGCCTCTTCACCTTGATTCTTCAAAAACCCTAAGTTTTGCCCTTTTCTCCCTTCCTCTCTCTCTATGGCCGAATGAATGAGAATGGGAGAGGGGAATGGGCTGCCATTCCCTTTTACCCACTCTTCCAAACCTTTCTTCCTTTTGGCAAGATTGGTCCCTCAACTTGGACTTTATTTCTTTTCTTTCTTTTTCTTTCTTCTTCTTCTTTCTTTGACTTAAAAAAATAACCGGGCGTTACAAATCGGTTGGGACTAGCTATAACCCAATGGCACTATACAATGACGCATGCCCGAAGCATATCCTCCAGCGTCTGAATCGTCCTTTCTGATTGACCATCCGTCTGAGGATGATAATCCGTGCTAATATGTAGGCTCGTCCCAATTGCGTCGTGGAATTTCTTCTAAAATTTAGATGTAAACCGGGTATCACGATCAGACACAATAGACACCGGCACAGCATGACAAGTTACAATCTCCTTGATGAATAGATCCGCTAATCTTTCAGAAGAATACGTCTCGTGAATCGGTAGGAAGTGAGCACTCTTCGTCAAACGGTCAACTATCACCCATATGGCATCATACCCTCGCGTGGTACGCGGCAGCTTCGTAATAAAATCCATAGTGATGTGTTCCCACTTCCACTCCGGTATATCCAAAGGTTGGATCTTCCCATACGGTTTTTGATGCTCGGCCTTCACTTGTAAACAAGTAAGGCGTTTACTTACATACTCCACCATATCACGATTCATACCCGACCACCAATAATCTTTCTTCATGTCTTGATACATCTTTGTAGCACCAGGATGAATAGAGTATCGAGTTTTATGAGCTTCATCCATGATCTTCACGCATAGATCCCCAAAACGAGGAATCCACATCCGCCCGAATCGGGTTCTAACACCGAGTGTGTTTTCACCCAATTCCGCAACCAGACCTCTCATTCTTTCCGAGTGAAGATGATCTTCTTTCAACGCTTCATCTTGAAACTCCTTGACCTGCATCACATCAGAGGTCATGATCAACTGGTAAGCCTTCACCCGAATCGGCTCGGGTCTCTCCTTTCGGCTAAGGGCATCCGCCACCACGTTGGCTATGCCCAGATGGTAATGGATCTCGCAATCATAGTCCTTTATAAGCTCCAACCATCTCCTTTGCCTCATGTTCAAATCCTTCTGCTCGAAGAAGTACTTCAAGCTCTTGTGGTCAGTGAATATGGTGCACTTCGTCCCATACAGGTAGTGCCTCCAAATCTTTAATGCAAAGACCACGGCTGCTAGCTCCAAGTCATGAGTAGGATAGTTAACCTCATGAACCTTCAACTGTCGGGATGCATAGGCGATAACCTTTCCTCTCTGCATTAACACCCCCGAGTAGGAAGCATCTGAATAAACCACAAATCTTCACTTCCATCGGGTAACAACAAAACAGGAGCTTGAGTCAACCTCGTCTTTAGCTCCTCAAACGCCTTCTCTTGAGCTTGACCCCACACAAACCTTACATCCTTACAGGTCAACTTGGTTAGTGGAGAAGCGATCTTAGAGAAGTCTTGAATAAACCTTCGGTAATAGCCCGCCAAACCCAAGAAACTACGAATCTCGGATGGCGTCTTTGGAGACTTCCATTGCATCACCGCCTCCACCTTTGCCGGGTCCACCATAATACCTTCAGGATTCACAACGTGACCCAAGAACTGAACCTCGCGTAACCAGAACGCGCACTTGGAGAATTTAGCATACAACTTCTCCCTTCTCAACGTTCCCAACACCTCTCGAATGTGACCTGCATGCTCATTCTCGCTCCTCGAATAATCAGGATATCATTAATAACCACAATCACTGATTTATCCAACATTGGCCGACACACCCGATTCATCAAGTCCATAAAAGTAGCTGGCGCGTTGGTCAAACCAAAGAACATAATGAGAAACTCATAGTGACCATAACGCGTGCGAAAAGCTGTTTTAGGGATATCCTGCTCTTTCACCTTCAGCTGATGGTAGCCCGATCGAAGATCTATCCTTGAGAACCAACTGGCACCTTGAAGCTGATCAAAAAAATCATCAATTCTCGGTAACGGGTATCGATTCTTCACTATCAGCTTATTCAGCTCACGGTAGTCGATACACATCCTCATGCTACCGTCTTTCTTCTTCAAGAACAAGACCGGAGCACCCCAAGAAGAGATACTCGGTCTAATGAACCCCTTATCAAGTAGCTCTTGTAATTGCTCCATCAAGTCTTTCATCTCCGTCGGAGCCAACCGATACGGTGCCTTAGCTACAGGTTGGGCACCCGGTACCAAGTCGATCTGAAACTCGATCTCGCGGTCAGGTGGCACTCCTGGTAAATCTTTTGGAAACACGTCCGGAAAGTCACACACAACCGGTACATCAGATAGTTGTGGTGTTGGTGTATCCACATCTGTTACATAGGCCAAGTAAGCACTACATCCACGCCTCATGCACTTTCCCGCCACCGACATTGAAATCACTTTCGGAATCGTAGTGACCCGATCACCATAAACCGTCACCATACTCTCGTTAGGCGCTGTTAACCGAATCATCTTCTTGCGACACACAATGTTCGCCTCGTAGTCCGCTAACCAATCCATCCCAAGAACTACATCGAAACCACCTAAGGTCATCACGAATGGTCTAACAGGAAACTTATGACCTTCTAATTCCACGTCACACCCTTCTATCATCTCAGAAATCATGTAGACTTACCTATGGCAGTTTCTACATCAAAAGGCGCATCAACTCTCCTACTACTAACAGGCAGTTTAGCACAGAAAGCAGCAGAAATAAAACTTTTACTAGCACTAGAATCGAATAACATAGAGGCTAAAGTTTGGTTTACTAAGAATGTACCTGACACCACATCGGGGTCCGTCCTAGCCTCCTCCTGTGTCATCGTGAACGGTCTGGCGCTCGCCCTCTATCCTTCCCCTCCAGCCTTCTTCACTCCCGAACCTTCAGCCCTCGGCTTCTTGCACTCCCTACTCATGTGACCACTTTCCCTACAGTTGTAACACCTCATAACTCCACAATCTCTAGCCATATGACCAGGCTTTCCACACTTGAAGCAGATGTTTGATCCCCATTTGCATTCTCCCGAATGCTCCTTTCCGCATTTGCCACACTTCTTCGACCCCGCACCAGGTGTGACCACACGGCGGTCATCCACTCGTGCCTTCTTGTTACTCGTCGGGGCACCACCCTGACCCAACCTTGTCTCATTCCAATTCCGGTCGCCACCACCCTTCTTGCTCACCTCAGCCACCACCACCTCTCGCTCGTCATACAACCTTCCTGCCAAATCAACCGCCGACCTAAACATGCTCGGTCGGGCAGCGATCATGTGCCTACAGATATCCGCCGGCAAGCCCTGAAAATACCGCTTAATCTTTCGTGACAGAGGCGTCACCTGAACCGGCACCAGCCGTGCCATCTCATTGAATTTGGTGGTGTATTGTTGATGTGTCATTGTTCCCGCCTCCAGCTGCAGGAACTCCCTTTCCACCTTATCCATCTCCCAGTGAGGACAGAACTCCTCAATTACCAGCTTCTTTAACTCAGACCACCTCATTCTTCCAATCGCCCGACTACCCTCGGCTTGGAAAATATTGTCCCACCAACACAGAGCCGAGTCCACAAACGAGTGGGCAACAAACTTTACCTTCTGGTCTTCCCGACACTCGCTGATATCAAGAACATCCTCCATCTCCCTCACCCACCGATGAGCAGCAGCAGCAGTGCCGTTACCATCAAAAGTAGGGGGCTTGCATCTTTGAAATGCCTCGTAGTTGCAGCCTCGTGCCGCCTCCGGCGCAGGCTCTTCTTCCTCTTCTTCATCATCGGAGAGAACCGTTCAGTTTCCGGCTGCTCGCGTCCTCTTGAGGACCTGTTCCTCTCCTTTCTCTCTCCTTCTCGTACAGCCCTTATCACTTCGGTCACCATAGACGGTAGGATCGTCTGCATGACCTGATGAACTTCTTCAATGACAGCCTCCTTTACTGAGGCTCTCAAATTAGCACTCTCATCACCGCCCTCCGGATGAGGGGTCTCGGGTTCTTCTTGAACCACCTTTTCGACTCTAGGTCTTCCTCTTTTGGGCCTTGGTTCAGCACCACTTCCACCACGACCTCCACCACGCGAAGCTTTAGATGATCTACCACCGGCCATCCTCTAACACACTGAAAGATTCAAACACCAACACGGTCATTCAAGGGAACAGCTCAGTTTATGTCAAGTATAGTAAGTCCCTAATTACAGTGGCCAGTTGTGATTAGCCACTTACTTTACTTTTCATACCCCGAGCATTACCTATCCTGACTACATCAGTATCTAAATCTACAAGCAGCACATAAACCACATAACATGCACACGTAATACCGATTAACATTAAGAAAATACCTGATGGCACGCAGCTACTCAGATTGGCATCCCTTCCCTTTCCGTCCCATTTTCAGTTTAAGTTTAGGTTTCTTTTTTTTTAAAAAAAAATTACCCGTTTCACTTAAACTTTGGCTCTGATGCCAACTTGTAAGGCCCCGTTCCCGGGACGCTTACAGCTGGTCATTCATCGCACATAAAACGTATAGTTACATTAACTCAAATAAATCACTGCAGTGGAAACATTAAAAACAACATTTCATTTCATGTTAAATGCTTTTGCAAGTTAATACAACATTCGTTACAAAACATCGTTTGTTTGCATTACAATGCAAAAACATTATACAAGGGAATGCCATCCAAAATAAGCCAAGTAGCCGCCTCGTGCCATCCTCAGCAACATTTACCTGCCAACTGGAAAATGCATAAAAATTCAGCGTTGCTGAGTGAGTTCTAGTTTTATAAAGAAACATTACATTACCTTCCATTCGTTAATACATTTTCATTACTATCGCACGTGAACACACATCATACGTACATCAAGGTAATAATTATTATCTTCATCATCAATCGTTTCGTACATTTCGCACGTGTCGCACATTTCGTACTTGTCGCACTTTTCGTACATTTATTTTCTTTCACTTCTATCTAGGTCCTGTACTTAAACCCGCTCTAGAGCACCAAGAAATTCATCTAGGGTTAAGCGACAAGGACCCCGTTTTGCACGTATGGAGTGGTCACTAGGACAGACTCCCCCTGTGTGTGTGAACTCTTATGGGTTAGCCAAAATTGCACGATGTATAACACACAGTAATAAGGAAATCGCACGTATTGGAGCAGTCATCGAGACTGAACTCTTACTGTGTGTATGAACCCTTATGAGTTAGCCAAAATCGCACGCTGTAGACACACATAGTTGAGCTAACAACTCTCAATGAGTTGTGAACCTCCTTTCATTTGCTTGCAAGGCTTTTCATTTGTTCATTATGTTCCACTTTCATTATCTTAATCTTTCACTTTGTTAAGATAATACTTTACGTTCATTAACAATATCACACCACGTAAAGTCACATCATCATACGTAATATGGAACATAACATACAATCATACATAATCATCAAACATCATCAATCACACATCATCATGCATAGGCATCAATCATACATCACCTCACATCAACTATGACCTCAAAAAGTCAACTTACATACCCCCGGGAACCTCCCAAGTCAAAGCCTACATTCACTCTTTTCTCCCGAGAATTAGAAAATAAACTAAGTTTTTTCGAGCGCATGAGCCCTATTTGGGCGTATGGGCACCATTCAGTTGCATGGCTTTCCAGACGAATGAGAGCACATAGGCGTATGGACACTATGGGGCGAATAAACATTTAGGCGTATGGACACTATGGGGCGAATGAACACTTAGGCGTATGGAGAGCTTCCAGACGCATGAACACTTAGGTGTATGGACCCTCAGTCGCATAGCCTTCAGTCGCATGACTTTCAGTCGTGTGACCTTCACTCGCATGACCATTCGGCCGTATGGCCTTCAGTCGCATAACCATCAATCGCATGCCTTCCAGGCGCATGAACTTCAGTCGCATGACTCCCATGCGTATGACCCTCATTCGCATGGCATTCAGGCGCATGGACTTCAGTCGCATGCCTTTCGGCCGTATGGCCTCCAGTCGCATGCCATTCGGTCTCATGGCTTCCAGTCGCACGAGCCCTAGTTGGGTGCAGAAAGCAGCCCCTTCGAACCCTGATTGCAGATTTCGGCCTCCGACCCTTTTCTAACCTATTCTAAGCTTAAACCAACCATTCTAAGCCTTAGAAACACGACTATAACATAATTCAAGCATCCCAAGCCCAAACATGAGCCCCACCCGTTCGCACACACACCCAAAACACACACAAACGGTTCAACACCCAACACAACCAAAAATCAGTTTCATATGCATTCCAGCACTAAAATCAGTTAAAAACGTGTAGAAGAGGGGTCCTAGAACTCACATCAACAGCCTCTTCGCCTTGATTCTTCAAAAACCCTAATTTTGCCCTTTTCTCCCTTCCTCTCTCTCTATGGCCGAATAAATGAGAATGGGAGAGGGGAATGGCTGCCATTCCCTTTTACCCACTCTTCCAAACCTTTCTTCCTTTTGGCAAGATTGGTCTCTCAACTTGGACTTTATATCTTTTCTTTCTTTTTCTTTCTTCTTCTTCTTCTTTCTTTGACTTTAAAAAAAATAATCGGGCGTTACAGATCCGTTGGGACTAGCTATAACCCAATGACACTATATAAAAATTAAAAGAACCATTTTTTCATATGTTACCTTAGAAATACTTGTTAATATAAAGTACCGTTTGATAAATAGTAATTTAAAAAAAATTTTAAAATTAGAATCTGAATTTCATTGTTTGTGGGAATTTGATTGAATTGGATTATGAATTCCATTATTAACATGTTTGATTAAGAAAAGAATTGAAATTGGAATGCAATTGGAATTGAAATTGAAATTATTTTTCCTCTAATTTCTTAAGATAAGGCTTTAAATTCCTCTAAAATTTTTGAAGGATTACAATTCCTCCGACCCTCGGTCTACAACCATCGCCACCACCGACCTCCGACCGTCACTTCCAACGACCTCCAACCGCACCGCCAGCGTCCTCTTATCACCGTCTCCACCGACCTCCAACCTCCGCCCCTAACCATCACCATTCGTCGACCCCCGTAGGCGTCTGGCGACCCTAACTGTGGACCGTCGTTGACCGCCCAAAACCATTTGACGCCCAACCCACCTCCTGCTTATCGCCCTACCCGACAACCCAAACCTGCCGACAACCGACCATGCCTGCAACCTTTGTCGACAATCGATAGTTGTTGCTGATCACGACCACCACCGACAAATGAGCGTCTCCACCGACTGCGGCCGACCACGTACCGTCAACGTCGACCGAGTCAGTTTTGGATGTGCTTGACAATGATTATTTCCGGCGATCGTTTACCGCGGTCAATTGGTGGTGGCGAGGGTGACATACGATCGTGATATGTTGAATTGGTGATCGGTAGTCGGAAGTGATGGTGGTTTGCAATGAGTAATATGTTCCAATTTATTTTATGAGTGTTTTGTCACTAAAATGTATTTAAAATTATATTTTCTTTGATAGATTTCAATTTTCTTGAATTCCAAATTATTTAAAAAATTTTAAATACTAAATCAATTTAAATTCCAACACATTTTGCGAACCAAACTTTCTCAAAGTTTTTTACACAACACTAAAAGTATAACACAATGGATCTAAATAATCCTAATAACCTAAACAATTTCTGGTGTCTATTAACTGCAATTTAATATTGTTTTTATGTATAATTTTTATGTTTTTATTTATTAAGTTGTTATTTTTTAGTATTATATTTATGCATAAAAAATTATTAAATATAAATAAAATTAAAAAATTAAATCAATGTTGAGAGAAAATGTCACTCACCATTACCCTCCTTAGTAAGTGAGTTAGTGAGTGAGAGTATAGTTTGTGTGATAGCTACATGACAGTGTGTGAAATCTTATTAGCAGTCATCACAATGCTTTTCTTATGTTGATCTTTTATAAATTAGGAGATTCTAATGATTAGGTCTTTTTGCATTAAATCTCACTATAATCCTATATACAATTAATCAAAATACATTATGATTTGTGATTAATTTTCACAAACTTTATATGATCGCCATTCCCCCTCCCCCTCCTTTCTACATCGTCCCAAACCCTAATCCAAATGGTCACCGTTATGGCTATTACCGAAGGAGTCATTACCACCCTAAAATTAGTTAATTTTTCCATTCTCATTACCACTTTCCTTTACTACATATTAGCCATTAAACTTAATTTGTATTTTCTATATTACCTTATATGGTACATCAAAGTTCTCCTTCTTTTCTCTTATTAAAATTATATGGTTAAGTTTATTACACCGTTGAATCATCTATATAGACTATTCCTACGTAGGACCCCCGTACCACCGCTACTCGAAAATATACATTTAATGACACGCGATTTATGACACGCAGTGCTTTAATGACACGCAAAACTATGTGTCATAAAAATATTGTCATTCCGACTAAAAACTGAACGAATGATGACACACATTCTTGCATGTCATTGTTTTATTGTCGTAAACATGAGAAAAAAACACGGGCAATGCTTTTAATTAAACGCGTGTCATCTTTTCTTGTCGTCTTTTAATTTATGAAACCCTAGCTAGCTCCCTTGAATATATCTCTGTGTGCAGCCCTTCCATCGATTAACACCCCACCACTACTTTCTTCTTTCCCTAGCTACCACTACAACCACCTGCGACCACTACTGCCCACACCCTTCCTCGTTTAGATTTGACCACCATCACCCTTCAATCGGAAGCCAAAACCCCAAAACCCTGTTTAGATTCGACCACCACCACCATTTGAAGCCCTCGAGACCACATTTGAAGCCTTCGCAAGACCATATACAACCTGTACCACCACATTCGACCACCACCACCACCACATTCAACCACCGCCACATTCGAAATCCCAAACCCCAAAACCATAATTGAACCCTAAACCCTTAACAACGCTATGAAAGGGCTATGGATTGACACCTGAACAACGTTGTGAAAGGTTAAAACGATTTCTTTCTTTAGTTTGATTTATATATTTCATGATATTATTGTTTGCTATTACAGATTTTGATATGTTCCGATGGATATTCTTCTTCAGACATGATTGTTGTATGATGCTAAAACATAAACAGGAACAACAACACTAGTTGGTGCAAGAACGGTTTGTGTTATTTGTCCACTTTTATTAATATGAAAGTATATTATTTTTATTCTTCATAAAATTCTCTGTTCTCCCTAATCTAATTGTATGTTCTAAGTGCTATAGTGTTTGATTCAATTTTTGTGTGATTAATTGGAACACAGACAACAAGAAAAAAATTATCATGCTTGCAACTTAATGGTATATATTGGTATGATTACCCATTTTCTAAACTTCATGTTTATGGTATAGATTTGACTTTGTTGTGATAAAAAAAAATTTTGCTATAGAAATTACTAACAAGCAGTGTTTCTAAAAGGTACTATTTCATGCTCCCAACCATGTTCACTTTTATTTTACCTGTAAGAATGGTCAAACAGGTCAGGATGGGTCGACCTCTTTGAAACAACTCTTCTAGTTTTAGTTAGAGTATAAACCAATTAAATAAAAAGGCTAATTTAATCTTATACTTAACTTAGTTCTTGATTGCATAAATTGGTATCTTTATGCACATTTGAATCTTCAAATTTATATGATTTGATTTTTTTTAATTTTCAGGTTGGGAGAAGAAAAAATGAGTACACTGATGTTGATATTGATGAACTTTGTGAAGAATGATCATCTTTTGTTGTAAACTTTAGTTTTCATTGACATTTTGCATCAAACTTAGAATTGAATGTTTTAAACTCTGAAATGTTATTTATATGTTATAAAATATTACATGAAATAATGTTGTCTTGCAATACATGTAGTTTATTTTGTATTATGTTATAAAATAGCTATGACAGTCACTCAAATAGGTAATAGCAGTTTTAAAATCATCGCAGATGAAAATTTTAAAACAATGACATGTATTTACGACACACAAATGCGTGTAATTTTTATTTATGACAGAAAAAATCCTTGACACACATTATGTGTCATAAACGTGTGTCAAGAATGTGTGTCATAAATAAATGACACACAAATGAATGTCATCACAGGGGTTTTCCTGACACGCTTTTGCATGTCATCTATACCCTTTTATGACACGCATTGCGTGTCATTAAAGGTATATTTTCTAGTAGTGCACCTCAAATTTTTATGTCTTTACGTAATCTCATGAGCTCAAGGTAAAATTTTTGACGAGGTGGATATCACATGAGTTAAGATGGGTCAGAGCAATTAAGAATGAGGTTATATTTATCATTTGTCAAGCAAGTCATTAATTGGTAGTTAAAGCTCGTAGCAATTGTTTTGGAAACTCTGATGTTCTATAGTTCATACATGAGGTAGAGGTCTAGGATTCGTGGGCGATACTTTACTTATGTGATGGAGGCCTATCACTAAAGTGCTATAGGTCATGTATAGGCTATAGTTTACCTATGTGATAGAGGTTTAGCATTAAGGTGCTATAATTCATGCATTAGGTAGAGATCTAGTAAAATGAAAAGGATTATGCTGGTATAATTGAAAGTTATGTTATGGATTGATATCATTATGTGTTATGCTTACAATTAAAGCTATGGTTTTGTGCACTATTAGAAGGGTTATATGAAATATGTATTTATCGTTACATAAATGTTTTTTTTAAAATTAGAGCTCATTTAGTTGACTAATTTTAGTATGCATGTTAGGTTGACGTAGGTATAGATTGTTGATTTGCTATGGAATGGAAGACATGGATTAGCATGCTACCTGACATCAAGACTTGGCATGAATTATGCATATAAAAAACTACAACTTTTATATAATTTTACTAATATGTTATGTAATTATAGCGTATAATTATATATACGTATATACATCTTACCTAAATACATGTTTAGCATTCCAAGCTTCATACGAAAAAAAAACAATTTTCTTTTGGGGAGGTGGCCTATATTATATATAAATATATGGCGATCTTAATTCTAAAGTACTCCCATTAGAACTAAAGAAATATAATAAACGTTGGTTTCTATACTTTTAGCATTTTTTATTCCAAGTCATTCACCATCAACCTTTCATAATTTCTTTAAGCAGCATTCTACGGTTGTGACCTTTGCTTTGAACAAGAAAGACCAAGACTAACTTTTCTATCAAATCTTGACGGAAAGTTGTCATAATCATAATTATGTAAGCTTTAAGTCTATGATTATTTAATCATAAAAATGTTGATCTTGAGAATATTTGGTGTAGCGTAAAGTTAGCCTAGCTTTTAGAAGAAACAATAAGAGTTTCTAGCATAAATTTATTTTATGTTAATTTTAAACTGATATTAAACTTTAGATACCATGTTTTCTAAAAAAGAAAACATATCGCGTGAGCTTAAAACACTTATGCATAAAACTATAAAATAAGAGATATATATAGTTCCCAACACCACGGTCTGGTAAAAAGAAGTTGTTTTAATTTTTTATTTTTTTCGTTTACACATTCTGGTTTGCATTCTTTGTCATTTCAATCTACATGAGTAACGGTGTTAGGAACCTCCCGTTAAGTGTTGTACATTGACCAAAATATTATTAGTAATTTTGAAAAAAAAACAAAAATTAACCAACTCTCTCTTAGATACATGACGAATTTAATGGGTTTGAGATTTGTTTAACATTCTCTCATACATAAAATTAAAAGTTAATTATGGTCCATGTTTTTTGTGTAAAATTACAAATTTGGAAACTTATGGTCCATGTTTTTTGTGTAAAATTACAAATTTGGAAACTAAGCAAAAATAAACAACAACAACAACAACAACTTCTTTATATAATCACTTTTAATTTGTAATACGTTTGAGTATTAACACTTATAGACGTAAGATTTCTGTTAAGTTTAAGAACATTTTAGTCTTTTTACATTATAGGACTATTTAGGTAAATGAGAAGGACTATTTGTGTAATTTAATTTAAATAATATATTTATATATAACTTTATACACGTACATGCATACAGATACACACGCACACGCACGCACACACACACACACACACACACACACACACACACACACACACATATATATATATATATATATATATATATATATATATATATATATATATATATATATATATATATACACATATATATATTAAATTATCTGAAAGATAATACTTTAACCACAACCCGCCATCACACCACCACCATCCATCTTTAGTACCCTCATCATCATCCCCGTCAGCTATCATCATCAAATCCCCTTTCCTTTCCCCTGTAAAACCCTAATCACGACCACACACCACCAGTCACCACCATCATCTCCAACCATCTACACTGCCTCTCATGTATCAAACCTAGATCAAGTGCATTTCGGATCTGTCAACCCAGCCACTGCCGCCTCATCCCCACTCCTCTATTGAAGCTCCAAATGCTTTAAATCGAAGCTCCAACTAGACAAACCACATTTGAGTTCACCCCACCTTCATTCACACATCGATTTTAGATGGTTTTCTCTAAAGTAATTAGGGTTTTTGGTGAAGATTTTAGGGTTTTTGGTGTTTACTCCTTTGTATGTTTATGATTAACAATGATTTTATAGTGGTAGTGGTTTGAAATGGGAGTGGGTTGAATGGTGGCCGGTGGTTGCGATGGTGGATTGAATAGTGGTGGTGATCTGAAATGGGAATGACTTGAATTGTTTTTGGCAGCGGTGGTGATGGATTGAATGAAGTTATGTCTAAGCGTCTTCCTACGTTGACTAGAATTAAGGGTGAGGTCTTTTGAAATGAAGTTATGTTAACTTGGTCTCCGTATAATGTAATTTGAGGACCATTTTTATTAATTTAGTATAATTTAGACAGTTAAGTGTTATATAAATTAAATTTGTTATATTGATAAAATAAATAGTATATAATTAAGAGTAAATTAAAAACTTATAAATTATTATTTTGCTATTATATATATTTTTTCAGAAACGAAATTTAGTTCTCGAACGAAGGAAGTATATAATTATAATCAACCAAAATTCTTTAAGTTTATTGCAATAAACATATTTGTTTTCAAGGAATGATATTCAAAATAATATTTTTCCAAAGCCATATATAATAAGAAAACAAGTTACTCTTATTATCTTATGAATCACACCCAAGAAATGACGAAATGTAATGAGCACACCACTAGCTTTGTTTAAGCAGAGGAGTAATCATTTGAATATGTTTGGAAGTAGGGTTTTTAACTTGAATATTTTATTTGATTGTGGTTTCACAATCATCGTTGTTCGTTACTTTTTATCTTTGATACTAATTCGTTCAAGAACTTGACGAACCTCATGATTCTAAACAAGTGTAAAGATCCTAAATTAAATAAATTGGAATGAATCTCTTTCTAAAAGAGAGGCATTAAATATTAATGACAACATTCTTTTAGAGTTTCAACAAATTATGTGTGTCAATATGGGTAGGTTACAGTTTTTAAGGATTTCGCCTAGTAAACATAGAAAACAATCAGGTGGTGACAAGTTTTCATGTGTTAGTTTAATGTGTGAGGGGTATATAGTCGATTTATGTGCACAGGTTTATATAACAAATAACCGCATAGTGCAATTCACAACATTCAAAATGAGAGTCTATACTGCGTAAATGGTATAATCCTTTCATCTAAGGTTAAGTGATATTTATGAGTAAAATGTTATTGCTAAAAAAGATCTGGTCCCTAAATATTTATTTATTTTCATTTTGGAAATGCAGGTATCTTTCAACATGCAAAACACTAGCAAAGGTCAAAGAGAATGTAGCAAAGTAAGTAAAGA
This sequence comes from Flaveria ramosissima, assembly GCA_025215565.1. Classification (NCBI taxonomy): domain Eukaryota; kingdom Viridiplantae; phylum Streptophyta; class Magnoliopsida; order Asterales; family Asteraceae; genus Flaveria; species Flaveria ramosissima. The sequence goes on from CM046031.1 coordinate 3,457,549, forward strand.
AAAATAAACAAAGAGTTTATTTAATTACCTTTATAAGAAGTTATACATCGAAGTAATTGTACCTAAAAAATGAAGAATCTATAGCCGACAACGTCCCCATTCTTTTGCAACGATGTATGGTTCAAACAACACAGAAATTATTTTGGAAATAAAATTTGACTATAGAAAGTTGCATGAGGAAAGCAATGGTCATGATCGCAAATTGTATGAGCGTTTGAAAGATTCGCCGAGCATATGTATATTGAATACCTTGGTAAAGAAAGAGCAATAAAAGACATTTATATTTATATTTATATACTAGTGGGTGGGACCTACGTGAATCCACGTGAGTTATAAAAGTTGAAAATTTTTATTTTGATGATTTATAAATTAGTACTAACCACTTAAAAAAATTATATGCGAAACGTTGATAAAAAGTGTAATATAAAAAATTATATTAAAAAATATCTCAAAGCAGAGAAGAAAATGACTAAGGTGTAAATGGTAACTTTATTATATTGTAAATTGGTTAAAACAAAATTTTACATAACTCGAATGTTTAAGTATATAACTTAAAAAAGTTCAAGTTTGATTAAATGTAAATTTGACATATAGCGATGTGATGGGTGTTATCGAGCATATTATCCGACCTGCCATAAACACTCATATATTTATGTGACAACCCTAAAAATTAAGATTTGATAAGTTAATATCTTAATAGAACTTTTATACATATTGCTCTATGTTTGACTAACCCTATACGAAACTTTATATGTTTAACATATATATATGTATGTTGTACGTATGCATGCTTGCATGCATGCATAAATTTTTACGTATGCATGTATTCAAATGTATAAGTTCTTGATACCAAACATTTTTGGTCAACCACCTCAACATTTTAAGCACCAATCATACATCAAATGGAATGAGAAACAACCTAACCAAACACACAATACAAAGATAACATCAAGAGAACTTGACATCAAGACAAAACTAAAGTAAACCTTAAACACTTAAACACCTAAACACCAACTCAAGCCTCAATCTCGGACCCTTAAAGGATTAAACCACCGGTTAGAATCCTAAGCTTGGTGATTAACACCCTAACCGGCCAAGGACACCTCACCACCCCCATAAAATCGCTACCTTGCACCCAATGATCAAGAAGTTGACACCTAGTTGACCTATACCTAGCTTACTCACCAAAGCTAGCATATAGCCATCATGATTATGCCATTAATGGCAACCGCCCCATAACCCATAAACACCACCTCTCGGCCGATGAACCACAAACACAACACCACCATCTCCTACACACTCACTCGGCCACCTCTCAACAAACCGCACACCACCACCAACTCAACTCTCGGTTACCACCACTATCACCACTTCCTCACCCCTCGGTTAACACCATAACCGAACACCATCAGCATCACCACTCTCGGTCACCACTATAACATCACCACAACCGAACACCATCATCTTCCAAATCGACTTTTGCAAGGAGATCACGACCTTGGAAGCTCAAGACAACCACACAAGTCGGATTATCGGAGAAAGAAGCTACCATCAGCTACCCTCACCCTCTCCCTCTGTCAAAATCAATGTTTCATTCCCTAAACCATAACTAGTTAAGCTTACCAAAGTATATATGTGTTTAAACAACACATATGACCAACCCTTATGATTAATCATACAAGTTCTTCACAAAATCTTACAAACATGTTAATCTTATCAAAAGACATTAAGAAAGGTTTTATGAATCTGAAAGGGGCAAGGTCACGAATGCTAAGCTCAGCATTGAAAAGGTAAACTTTGTCAAGGAGCTTGGGTATAATCTTCTGAGTGTATTCTAATTTTATGATCAGAGTCATAACATGCTCTTTACTGAGCATGAGTGCATTGTTCTCAAGCATGGAGTGGTCATTCCTCATGAGCATATCCTGCTTAGAGCCCCCAGAAAAGGGAATATGTACAAGATGGACTTGCAAGAAACATCTCCCTCTGGAGAAGTTTCATGCTTTCTATCTAAAGCAAATAGTGATGAGTCTTTCCTATAGCATAAAAGAATGTGCCATGTAAACTTTAAGAATATGAATAAACTAATTAAACATGATTTGGTAACTGGAATGCCAAAGAAAGAGTTTACAAGTGATGATCATTGTGTTGCATGCCTGAAAGGAAAGCAGCATAAGGTATCTCACACGCCTAAGGAAAGGAACTCTACCACTACTCCCCTACACTTATTACATATGGATCTCTTTGGCCCCACCAGTGTAATGAGTCTAGGAAGGACCTCTTATTGTTTGGTGATCACAGATTATTTTACAAGATTCACTTGGGTTTTCTTTCTTAGAACTAAGGATGAGACCCCTGAGACTCTGAAGAATTTCATCTTAAAAATTGAGAATCAAAGTGATCACAAGGTCAAAATCATAAGATGTGATCAAGGGACTGAATTCAAGAATCAAACCCTTGATACATTTTGTGATGAAAAGGTATTACAAGACAATATAGTGCTCCTAGGACTCCTCAGCAAAATGGTGTTGTTGAGAGGAGAAACAGGACACTAATTGAAGCTGCAAGAACTATGTTGTCTGACTCTAAACTGCCCATCACCTTCTGGGCAGAGGCAGTAAACACTGTTTGCTACGTGCAAAACAGAGTTTTAGTAGTTAAGACACATGGTAAGACTCCTTATGAACTTTGGCACAAGAGAAAACATTTCATTGGCTTTCTCAGGTCATTTGGATGTCCTTGCACCATCTTGGATACCAAAGATCAAATTGCCAAATTTGCTGAGAAATCAGATGATGGACACTTCATTGGATACTCTTCCCAGGCTAAGGCTTATAGAGTATACAATCTCAGAACTAGAATTGTTGAGGAGTCAGCCAATGTGACTTTCAATGAACACACACCCTGTGTGGTTGGTTCTGGTCCTGATTGGCTATTTGATCTTGATTTAGTTACCAACTGTTTTAACAAATCTTGTAAGCATGTTTCAGGATCTGCAAAAAATTTAAATACAGGTGATCCTGATCCAAGATTTGAGCTAAGAAGACTTTCAACTCATACATCTTCAGCTCCAGTTGAAACTATTTCAGCAAATGAGGTTTCCATCAGCACTACAATGACAAACTCAGCTGATACATCTGGGGTGCCTTCAAATTCCAACTCAGAGGCTTCACAACCAGATAAAGATACCTCAATTGTGGAAGACAACAATGGTGGTGGTGACAGTGATCAAGAATTCCTTGATGCTAATAACCACACCATACAACATCAATGATGTCACACACTCATTGGATCAAGTCAATCTTGATAAGTGTGGTGATGTGGAAAGTGAAAAATCTATGCCAGATCTAAATTTCTTAAATTTAGATCTTTCTCAGCAACTTGCTGTGATCCCTTAGCTTAGGATCCACAAGTCTCACCCCACCACAAACATCATTGGAGATGTTGTCACAGGGGTAAGAACAAGAGGACAAACCCATAAAGCAAATGTTTGTCTTCACTCTTGTTTCTTATCCCAGATAGAGCCAAAGAAAGTTGATAAGGCTCTAAAGGATGGAAGTTGGGTTGAAGTTATGCAATAGGAGTTGCTTCAATTCAAAAGGCAAAAAGTTTGGAACCTTTGTCCTCTTCCTTATGGGAAGACTACCATTGGAACCAAATGGGTGTTTAGGAATAAGAAGGATGATAGAGGCATTATCATCAAGAACAAGGCTAGACTAGTTGTTCAAGGATACACACAAGAAGAAGGAATTGACTACACTGATGTTTTTGCTCCAGTAGCAAGACTAGAAGCTGTTTGGATATTCCTGGCATTTGCTACATCCAAGAACTTCAAGGTCTTTCAGCTTGATGTGAAGTGTGCTTTTCTGTATGGAGTGATTGATGAAGAGGTGTATGTCAAACATCCACCTGGTTTTGTAGACCCTGATCATCCTAATTATGTCTGCAAGCTTGACAAAGCTCTTTATGGGCTGCATCAGGCACCCAGGAAGTGGTATGAGATATTATCTGAGTATCTTTGCAAACATGAATACAGGAGAGGTATTATAGATGGAACTCTCTTCATCAAAGGACAGGGAAATGACATATTGCTAGTTCAAGTGTATGTGGATGACATCATCTTTGGTTCAACTAATCCAAAGCTCTGCAAAGACTTTGAGAAGCTGATAAAAGACAGATTTGAAATGAGTGCAATGGGAGAACTCAATTTCTTTCTGGGAATTCAAGTGAAGCAAGTTGAAGATGGTATCTTCATAAGTCAGTCAAAATATGTTCAGGACATACTCAAGAGGTTCAATATGACTGATTGTAAGATTGCTAAGACACCCATAGCCAGAAACCACTCCCTTGAACCTGATCTTGAGGGGGAGTGTGTAGATGAACACTTATAAAGGGCTATGATTGGGTCTCTTATGTATCTTACTGCTAGCAGGCCTGATATCATGTTTGCTACATGTATTTGTGCAAGATATCAAGCCAACCCTAAGATGTCTCACCTCATCACTGTCAAGAGGATTCTAAGATACCTCAAAGGTGCTTCATCACTTGGTTTATGGTATCCAAAGAATCCTGACTTCAATCTGTATGCTTATACAGATAGTGATTATAGTGGTTGCAATATGACTGCAAAGTCTACATCTGGGGGATGTCAATTCCTTGGTGGAAGGGTTGTCTCATGGCAATGCAAGAAACAATCCTGTGTGTCTGCATCAACTGCTGAGGCTGAATACATTGTTGCTGCAAGTTGCTGTGCTCAAGTGCTTTGGATTCAAAATCAGATGTTGGACTATGAATTTAACTTCAAGGAGACTCCCATTCACATAGACAACAATAGTGCTATCTCTATCACAGAGAATCCTGTACAGCACTCAAGGACCAAACACATCAATATCAGGTATCATTTAATAAGAGATAACTATGAAAAGAGATTAATTAAACTAGTCAAAGTTCACACAGATGAACAATATGCTGATCTGTTTACAAAAGCTTTTAATGAACAGAGATTTAAATATCTAATATCAGCTATTGGGATGATTAACCTTGAGTAGATTTTTCTTAAAACTAATTCTAATTATTTCTTAAAATATGTGTGTCCTAGGTTGTCTAGTTCATCACTTTCATAAGCTCATGTTTCTTTGGATAAAAAAAATCCTTTTGAATATTTTCCTTAGCTTCTTGAAAATTTTCTGATCCTTCGGAAGATATATTTTTATCTTCGGAAGCAAATCATGTCTTCAAAATAAATAACTGTCTAAAAGTTTTATCTTCGGAAGAGGTTTCAATCTATCTTCCGAAGCTTAAATACTTGTCTCAGACACTTATTTGTTTTCAAGGACTATTTTCTTCCGAAGCAAAATTAACTCTTGGAAGCTTTGTTGTTTTATATACAAGGCATTCAAGTTTTATTCCTCTTCCGAAGCAAAATTTTCAAAACTCTCAGGAAATTCTTCTAAAGTCATTTTAGTTTCGGAAGCTTTTTCATTAAAACTTCCGAAGATAATTTACCTTCGGAAGCTTTTTGAATTCCAAGAAAACTACTTTTTCAGAGGTGGGACCGACATTCGGATTTCAAACTTTATCCTCTTTCATTAACTTTGGTTCAAATCCTTTTCACATAAATACCCAACGGTTCCCCCTCTCCCTCACTATCTTCTTCAATTTTACTATTCCTCAAACCTAATTCCCAATCCGCCTTTGCTTTTCATCTTTCTTCATCCTTAAGCTTCTAAAATAGCCAACCTTAACCGCAGAAACAACCCAGATTTCTCCATGCAACTTCACAGGCAACACAACCAGGTTGCTTTGTTAAGCTCTGAGAAAGATGATAGTTTCTCAGAGATTTGCCGTTTCTTAGCTTTATCAAACTAATTCACCTCCCTAACCATTGATCCTACTCTCTATGAGGATCATCTTCTTGAATTTTGGAAGACCTGCCAAGAGGTCATCATGGATGGGAAGAAGGCACTGTCTGTCACAGTGCAAGGGAGGACAATCTTCATCACTCCGGCCATCATCAACACTCACTTGCAGTTGGATGATGAAGAAGGTGAGTTGTCCTTCCCAAAGGAAGTTGTCAATCATTCCTTTGAGCAGATGGGCTATGAGGGAGATTTCTCTGTAAAGACCTTTAGGAAAGGGAAGGTCTCATCCCGGTGGAAATACCTACTTCATGTGGTTATCCACAGCTTGTCAAACAAGCATGGAGGGTAGGACCAGATTCCCGAGGATCTTTCCTTCATAGTGCATGGAATGGTTCAAGGGGTCAAGTTCAGGTACTCTCAATTTGTCTATACAAATTTGCTTGCTAACTTGGACTCCTTAGAGTATTATATGTTTCCTAGATATGTTCAACACATTCTCAACTGTGAACTGGGCTCACAGTTGAGGGAAACAGATAATATTCTTAAATTGGGACAGATGAAGCCCAGCATCTTTAAAATCATGAAGAAGCCAACTGTAGGCTTCTCAGGGGTAGAAACAGCCCTTGTCCCTAAAATGTTAGAGCTCATTGCTCAAGGTGACAACCTAGCAACACAAGCTAGTGTTGAACCCACACCTTCTACCTCTCTACCACCAAAAAGGCCTCAAGTCATCCTCACCTACCAAAGAAAATCCAAACGAACCCCTGCTCAAGCTATTGAGTCTGTGCAGGTCCCCATATACTCACCAACACAGGAGGAAGTGGACACTAGAGCTCCCACTTCCCCTGAGGAGCAAACCACTCCATTCTCTTCAACAATCAGGGCTGAGGTTCCTCATGCTCACCCTGATGAGCTCACAAGCCCAACTGCCTTAAGCCTTCACTCTGAGTCTCAACACTCAAGTGAACAACCTTCAGGGGACAGTTACCATCCCCAGTCTTTAGATCTAAATCAACCCATTCCCAACCTTTCATTCTATACTGATGAAGACTTAGGTTTCAGTGAGTATCATGAGTCTCTCTTCTCTTCCCCTACTCAAAGAGAGATGAGTACTCCTAAATCTTCTTAGTCTAGCCCACATCAGTCACCTATAACTGAGGTGGATACTTCTGAACCTGTTCAGGATATTCATATAGAAGAGGCTCTCACTTTTGCAAGTGATTACATTATTAAGACCTCAACCATGGCAACTTAGCCCATTGACATCTCAACTGAAAATGTCAATGAGCAGAGGAAATCCAACAGCCAAGAACCTGAAGCTGGTGGTGAGAGAGAGGACTTTGGTCCAATCATCTCATCCCCCAATGATTCTTCTGATGAAAAAGAGGGGAATCTGAGACTAGAGGTGCAAAAACTGTCAAAAACATGCTCCTATTTAGTCTCTAAGGTTAGTCACCTTGCATCTCAGGTGACTACCCTTCAAAATAGGGTCAATGATCAGCAACTTGAGATATCATATCTCAGGGAAAAACTAGTTGGAAGACCTTTAAGAAGAGTTCAACCAGGAACACAAGAACCTGTGAATGTGGTTGAACTAACATCTAGCTCACCTATGCAAGAGGGTGATGCTACCAAAAAGGGGGAGAAAGTCATTACAGACACAGAACCTGGGAGTTCTTCAGAGAGTATGGACATTGAGGACTCACCATCCTCACTTGCAATTGTGCATACTCAACAACTTCCTCAAGTTCATATTAATGTGGACTCTATAGACTCTATCATCAGGAGTCTCTTTGAGGAAGGTATTCCAAGGGCTATGTCATTCCCACCTCAAGGAACTTCAAACTACATTATTGGATGGAGGTATGATGCTGAAAGAAGAGCCCTTATTCTTTATAGAGTTCAAGGGTAACAAGAAGTATTTGATTTTCAGACCTTGAACTACTATGAAGGTCTTGATCTGGTCAAAATGCCACTTGTCAATCCAAGCAAATCAAGATAAGCTGACAGGTTAGCACTCAAAATTCAAGGCAGAATTACTGAAGAGTTCAGCTTAAGAAGGAGACAAAGTGAATCAGGTAATGTCATTGGTCAACTGGATGCTGAGGCAGACCCTGAGATTAGCTTCAAAGGGAAAACCTTGGCTGAAGGCCCAGTGATAGAGCCTGAGAGCCCTGTCACATCAACAACTACTTCAGAAATTCATTCCCTCGGTGAAACACCTGCTGGTGAAGGTGTCTCACAACCTCTCTCTGGCCAGAGCTTGGATGCTACACCAAGCAATGAAGGCCAAACCTCTATCCACCCTGAGTCACAAAGGTCTGTGGGTGACAAAGGGAAAAGGATTTTGACTCCTGAGGAGATTGAGGAGGAGGAGGAGAGAGAGAGGAAGAGGAAGCTAAGGGGAGAAAGTTCCTCTAGGTCTTCAGGTTTTATGCAAGCTGCAATTAGGGTTGCCCCCAGACCAAACACTCAAGATGATGAGTTGAGGGCAGTCAGGATTACTTACCTGCAGACCAGGAACTATGACATAGATGAGATTATATCTCTCCCCTTAGAGCAATTAAATGAACTGGCTGACATGGAAGTGTCAAGAGAGATGAAAGAAAAAGAGGATGCAAGGTTACTTCTCCAATTCAAAGAGGAGAAGAGACAGAAAAGACTATACAAGCATGCTCCTACTCTCTCCCCAGTTCAAGAAAGCCCTGTGCAAGAGACTATGGCATCTACACAAGAACCTCAGGTAGACAAGGAAACAGACAGACAAAACATGATCAACTACCTGAGTGCCACAGGTCTCTACCAGGCATCTGCACTTCTTCCCTTGTCCTTTGAGTACATTGAGTTTGAGTATCTCAAACAGCTTGAACTTCAAGTGCTCAAAGAACAAAAGGCAACAAAGAGAAAGATGAGGGAAGAGGCTAGAAAGTCAAGAGCTATCATCCAAAAGAGTATGAAAAAGTCTGCTACAAAGGATGATGAGCTTCTTGAAGCTGTATGGATTCTCCGAAAGGAGACTTGGCCCTATGTCTCTATCCACAATGGATGAGCATATCAGGGTAGTCAAGCAGAAGATCAAGAGTGGAGAGCTGATTGACTTATACTCTCCTCCAAGTCAAATCCCACCTGAAGTGGAGGTTAAGGTTGAACAACCTGAGACAACACAACCCAGACCTCCTGCTGAGCCTCAGCAAGCTTCATCTTCTGATCCACAGCAGGGTCAAACTCCCTCTCCTTCTGAACCTGTGAGGGAGGAACACCCAACAGAGAAAGACAAGGAAGATCAACAAGGTGCTGCAGACCAGTCTTCTCAGTTAAAGTCTTCTAAGAGGAAGAAGAGGATGGCTTCTAAACCAAAGTCTAAAAAGAAGAATCCTGAATCATCCACCTCTACACCTCAGGCTGAGTCAGATCAACCTGAGGAAGTGCATGAAGAGGCAGCCCAATCAACTCCAATTCAAGTGGCTCCTCTTGCAGCTGAGACACCCATCTTATCCTGGACCTTCACTACTAATCCAAAGAGATGGCATGTGATCAGAGATCAAGGTGTTGAGAATGTCTATACATGGAAAGACATAATCAACTTACCTCTGCATGATCTTTTTGAGATGAGAAGATATTTTGACAGTCTGAATGATCCTGACCATCTAATGAAGAAGGGTATGGTCATCATTGTGCTGAAGACTACAAACATATGAAGATCTTCTAACTGTTTTGGTAGCATCAGCTTAGGGGGATTTTGTAAGGATTCCTATAAGTCTGATGCAGCCAAAACATCCAAAGTCTCTTGCAAACATGCACTAAAGAACTGAAGTAGAAATGCTTCGGAAGTTCTACACCATGCACTAGAAACATTCTAAGTGTAAAATCTTCCGAAGCCAAGACAATATCTTCCGAAGCCAAAAGTGAAGTCTTCCGAAGCTTCAAAGACAAAGTCTTCCGAAGCCAAAGAGTGAAGACAGATTTCTTCCGAAGACTTTTAGATATATGCATTTATCTGATGTACTTTACCATAAAGCTGGATCACCTTTCCGCTGCAACTCTTTAAAGTCACCAACTTACATGAGTAGGTGAAAGATCCATGCTTTTGGTAACTGTACATTGAGGTCTTGAGTCCATGCTTTCTACTTTATGTACTTTTATCCTTTTTTGTAATATATTAGGATGTGAGCTATGGCATGTCATAGTCACAAGTCAAAAGGCAGATATGCCTTTTGACTCTGCAATTGATTTTGTTTGTGTCAAGTCAATTGTATCCAGCTGGCTTTCAAAGTATAGCCGGCTGTAGGTTGTAGTATAAGTATTCCATATTCTTATATCTTTCTTTATGCTTTGTAACACTTGTAATAGAACTTGAGAAAGCAATATACTGCATCCTTGAAACCCAATCTCTTGTGTTCTCTTGTTCTGTCTCTTACTTATTACTTGTGTTCTTAGTATCATACTTGTGGTTAATCCAGTTTACTGTTTGATTAAGTTTGGTTAATCTCCTCTTTGTGTTGTTGTGTTGTAAGTGACCACCCTTCACCGGTTCTGCAAACCCTAAACTGAGAAAGAACTTCACACTATAAACCCCTTCACAAGAACCAAATCATAACAAACAACCACAAAGAAAGAAAGAAAGAAGACATTATGAGAAAAAAATTAACAAACCTGCAAGAGGAAAGCTAAAAGGAAGCCAATCTCAAAAGGAACCTACAATGACAAAACACAAACACACATAAATTTAGCTCAAACCATGAATTTAGCACAACACAAATTCAAGGACACAAAACAACAGTAGTCGATGATACAACCGGATGATTCAGGAGCTGTGAAATCGATCAATAGCGGCAGAGTAGCCATTTCTCAAATTCAGGAGTTGAACCGGGAAGTAGATACTCTTCATCTTGTTACATTAATAAGTATTATAACAATCTAACATTATTCATCCCTTTATATTGACTAATACTCATCCTCAATCGGTCGTAAGCGTAACATAGTCTTTATAGACGTTATTTAAAAGCAAAGATAGATTTAAGCAAGAGTGAGAGAGAATACACACTGATCATCTTGCCAATGAGCTTGAACCTGAAACTCCGGTCTATAACTCTTGACACAAATCAACACCACTTGATTTCTATTCTTTGAGTTTTGATGTAGTATTATAATATCTCTACAACCTGTGAAATAGGACACAAAATCCATGAGTATGAGTCTGTTGTTTCGGGTCACTGAGATCCTCATATCTCCCCTGTAAGTAGTCACGATTTATATTGAACACACAACTATGTAGCTTCCTGAAGCATAATAATCAATAAGGGAAAAGCCCTTATTTTAATTGAATTAAAGTGGAAACTAAATCTGAAATTCAAAACCTTTAGATTTGAATCCCTTCTTCTCCAACCTTAAAATTATCTCTGCTACCTACAACAACCCTTTTCCTTCATCATTTAAATTTAATTGATTAATTCACATTTACATATTGATGAACCGTCTGAGAACAAAATAAAACTTCATCATAATGTAGGAATCCTCCATAATGAAACACACTATTATTTGAGTTGGTAGGAATATAATAATAAAAAATACACTAACATTCAGAAAACAAAGAAGAAGAAGATAACAAACCTAAGGACGTAACGGATTCGATCCAGCACTGATATCGCTCCCCACGAACCAATCTCCAGTCATACTTAACCAAATCAGCAGTAACAACAAACCAAACTGAACACCGTTCCTGTACAAGCAATCAACAATCCAACCAAATAAGAACACCACACCTGCCAATCACAAATCCCCCCATTCAGAAAAACAATCCAACACAACCTTACACAAAGTCCATAAACACCACATATCATCCAGAAACAACAATCAACCAAACAAAATCAAACAAAACTCACTTAAGTACAAATCAACAACCACAAAACTCCAACTAAAAAATAGCTATCACTTACCAATTCACTTAAACAACAGATATCATCCCGTAACACCAATCAACCAAATGAAATTAAACACAAGTCACTTAAGTACACATCGACAATCACAAAACTCAAACAACAAAACAGCTATCACATATCAATTCACTAAAACAACACATATTATCCAGTAAACAAATGAACACAAACAAAACTTACTTCACAAATCTTCAAAAATACGAAATACACTAACAGATCTGATAAATAAAAGGCAAATAAAAACGAAGAAGAAGAAGATAACAAACCTAAGGACGTAGCGGATTCGATCTCGTCATGTTTGAGCACTGATTGTTGAATCTTGATAGGAAGAAAATCATTTTTGATTGACAGAGAGGAGGGTAACGATTGCAAGAGGGTGAGAGATTGAAGCAGCCATCGAACCTAAGAGCGTGAGACGATGATTTAGGGTTTCAATCGGAGTTGTCGTAGATTGTAACAGCCATCGATTGCAAGAGGGTGAGAGATGATTTAGGGTTTCATGCTTGTGTGTGTTGAATACGTTTTGTGAAGACCCGTATAAGGTTCCGGGTCATAATAGGTCCGCGTTTGTTTTTTTTTGAAACATAACCGGTAGGAATGGTAAGCAATGGACACGTGGAAATAAGCTGCTATTCACATGCCATGTGGACCAAAAATTAAAGGGAGTAATGACACTTGTAAAAATAATAGGGATGGCTTATGTAAAGATGACACATAATCAAAAAAAGCTTTGCTTTATTATAATATATAGATTAATACATATTATAACACTTTAGGACCCAAAAGTACCGCTTTACACATGTTATGTTGGATCTGGGCCTTGTGAATTTGATGATCAAATATTAACTTTGCAACAAAATCTAATTAGAACAAGTAAATTACCAAAAAGGAATTAAAAGACATACACAAATTAAAAAACAACATACGTTAGTACTTCTCCTCATTCAAATGTTGTACCTATAATTGATATAACACATTTTAACCAAAAAATAATAAGCAAATATCAAATATGTAAGGCCTCATTCTCCAGGAGACCAAATAGTTGACTTTACACATTCAAAATATAATTCTTAAACTTTAAATATTGAGTAAATTATTATTTTGACCCATGTGGTTAGGGACATTTAACCCTATCAGCTCAAAAAGAAATCTTTTAACATATCGACCCCTAACGTTTTGTTTCTTAACTCTTTTGGCCCCTGACACTAACTCTGTTAACTTTTTTCTGTTATGTGTAAGGGCATTTTGGTCATTTTCACCTTAAGGACTGTTTATGTAAATTTTAAAGCTTTAGGGTTATGTATACACATTTTCAAAATTACAAATACAACCACCACACACTACCACCATAACATATTTCGAAATCCAACCCACCCATCCCTTACCCATTGTCTTCTCGGCGCAAACTGAAGAATTGTCAAGACGCCGCCATCGACAAACCACCACCACCGCGCACCCCTCTCCTTATACACATACACCATGACCACTAGATTCGGGTAATCCACCATCACCCTTCTACATCTCCACAACCATCATACCAACACATCTCCGCCACCACCACTCTTCACCGCCGCCGGCACCGACAGCACACACCACCACCACCACCGCTGGCGCAACCTCTCTCATGAGTTTCCATCGCCGCCGCCATCGTTCTTCACCGCCAATGTAATCTCTCTCCCCCTAGTGCGATGGTGGTCACCAGTGGTTCAAGCAATGATTAGGGTGGTATGATGATAGTGATGGTGATTGGATTTGGGTTTGATGGTGATGGTTATGCAGATCTGAGTGATGCTATGGTAGTTGCATGGTGAATGGTGGTGACGGGTCAGGCAGTCGGCATTGACTATGGTGGTTGGTGATGGTGAAAGGTGATGATGGGTCAAGTTGTGGTTACGGCAGCGTGTGACGGTGGCTGACAGTGTTGTGATGGCCAGTGTTAGAGGATGATGATGATAATGAATTAATTATTGATTATTATTAACGGTCATTTTAAAAATATGCATAAATAACCCTAAAGTTTTAAAATTTACAAAAACAGTCCTTAAGGTAAGCATAACCAAAATGCCCTTACACGTAACAAAAAAAAGTTAATGGAGTTAGTGCCAGGGACCAAAAGAGTTAAGAAACGACACGTTAGGGGTTGATATGTCAAAAGATTCATTTTTGGGCTAATAACGTTAAATGATCCTAACCCTAGGGGCCAAAATAGTAATTTACTCTTAAATATTTATTCATTTGTTGTAGTATAAAATCATACACTATATTTTTTCTTTAAGTATTACATCATTAAAACTATATTAAGCAGATACAACCATTATCTTTAAGTATTCACATACCCTTTCTTTATTTATCTATATTTTTCACCTTAACTTTTAACTCTTAACTTTAGTTGTCACTTATTCTTTAACTATCACTTATCATTAACTATGACTTTAGATATAAATATCTATTTTTTACTTATGGTAAGTACTTTAACTTAACATTTCTTCTACTTTACTTTATCTTTGTTTTTGAGCATGTACAAGTAAAGAGCTCTTTTAGCTAGTGAGCTAGCGATGAATGCCTTGTCGGGTGAGCATACACAAGGTATTACTCCTTTAACAAGGGGTGTACACAAGACACAACTCTTATCAAGGTGAGTATTCACAAGACGTGGCTCTTTTATCAAGTGATAATACACAAGACATATCTCCGTTCATGGTGAGCTTCCACAGGCTCCTTTAGTATGTGAGATGCACAAGGCATATCTCTTATCAAGTAAGAATGCAATGATTGGAGACTCCTTTAACAGTTCTTGTAAGACTTGAAATTTAATTCTCAGATGTGAACTTTATCATTTAGGTCCTCTTTCTTATTCTTTAGTTTCTCTTTGTTAAGCGTGTCTTTATTTATCTCTTTAAATTTTACTATAACTGTATTATACTTTAGCTCATAGTCTCTAATATTCTTTACCTTTATACTATACTATCATGGTCATTACTTTAGTAGTTATACTTTGTATCATTGTTATTTCATAAGTGCAGGTTGAATTAGTGTGGATGGGCTTTAGTTACAGAGTCTTTAAGTTACTTACGTGGAACTTTTTTAGAAATTTATCTAAGTGTGGTGGTTACGGGGAGAGGAGTAGTTGTGTAGCTTTAGAGGCAGGGGTTTTACTTTAGTTATAGATGCATTACTCAAGTTACGGAGACTTTATAATGGTGTGATGCATTATAAAGTTTTACTTTAGTTATAGATGCATTACTCAAATTTATCAAAGTGTAATGAGTTACGAAGGTGTGACTCTAGTTACAAAGTCATCCGAGTACGAAGGTGTGAGTCTAGTTACAAAGTCATCCCCTTCGATTTCTGTCTAAGTAAGTGAGTTGTGGAGGTGCAACATCACTTACAAAAATTTTTATCTTTGCTTTTTGTCCAAGTATCAAGAGATACAGAGGCTTTGTTTTTATCTTACCCAAGTATCATAAGATATAGAGGACCATCTTTATTTACGAAGACATCAACCCACTTACGAGGTCCATAAATTATCTTTACTAAGTATGGATATGTATGAAGAACACTTACTAGTTGCGAACGACATAACTATATTCCCCACAAAGAAGAGTCGTAGAGGTGTAATACTTACAGAGGTTTATGCACCTTTATCAAGTTATAAGCTATTTTTTACAGTTATCATACTTTATCAGTACATGTTCATAAATTTGCATTATTGTGTAGCAAATCTGTTAGTAAGTGCTGACACATTGCAACAGTTTTCTTAATCCCTCAATGATTACCAATGGACTCCCAAGAGTCGCATGATTTAATTTTATCTACTTCTTAGGCCTTAGGCCTTTAAGGAGTTACTTCTTGTTACATGAAACAATACTTGGATCATATCAAAGCATTTTGGGTCCCATGTACATAAATTATACTTTCTGGCCTTAACAGGCCTTGATGTATGTTGCTGGGTTATTTAAAAAACACAAAGACATCATGAAGTTATAACAAGTCATTTCATCACCTTTACGTATTTACGACTTTTTACGTCAACACGTTTTAATACGTTAAAGCAACATTAGCCCATACTAAGTCATTTTGGGCACACTGTACATATGTAAGACTAAAAAGCACTTTTGAGCTTTGTCTTGTGTTAGTACTTAGTTTAAAATTCATGGAACACATAAGTTACACAAGTCATTTTAAGCTAACTTTATATTTCCAAATCTTACAAATAAGCTACATTATATTTCAAATCTACACAACTTATACCACATATCTACATCTTAGAGAAAATATAATACATTTTCTAGATCAAAATATACTTACATTATTGGTTAAGATTTATGTTATGGCATATGAAAAGAAAAAAAATTGTTTCATTTTACATGGTGACTTGCCATGTATTAATGGGAAGACCATAGAAACGAAGATTACTAGACAACATTTGTACGGTTTTGTCTAAGAAAGAGATACCACAAAGAAAGTTGAGGATTCCTAGATTGCTTTTTCGTGTTTTGGTTCCAAAACCATCGATTTCAACATTATAGTTAACACGAGTTAATAAAAGGGTATATATAGCAAGGTTTGGGCAGCAGACAGAGGACAAACAACAGGCATCAAACATAAATGCCCAATGAATACCTATGTTGGGTTGGCATTTATATTAGAGCAACAAGTATTTATAAGGGTTTTTACCAATGAAAGTTACCGTAGGCAACGGGTCAAAAAGACAAACTCTAAAATGCTCAAGAAGGCACGATTTTAAAAACATGTGTCTTTGTTATCTAAGGATATATATTGACGAATGTGTTCTTGGATAATGATACCACCTAAAGATGACAAAATGAGAAGACTCGGGACCTTTTCACATCAGTAATTAACACGTGATCAGTATTCGTTAGTAAAACCCACCCACAACACACCAGTCTGTTTGTACCTCTTGGTAGTCCATCGCTATCTTTATTATTTTAAGGAAAATAAAAACTAATGAAACCCGTCAATAATTGATGATGCTTATTTTTAAATAGTAAAATATGCATAACTTAATAGTGGAGGGGTCAATAGAAAACCACCAACTTATGAGAAAACCTTGAAAACCACTATAGAAAATCACAAAATTTATAAGTAACCTAATTTCTTAATTGTTTAAGATGTATTTTAGTAAATTGTTGCCTCATTATATTAGTCGATAATATATATATTTTTTCTGATTTAAACACTTCAATCATGACAAGGACCAATATTGAGTTATATATACGTAACTCATAGTTTTACGTATTTACATATATGTAACCCTTTGGTTTCGTAGTTTTTTTTATAACTTGTGGTTCTCTCATGAACCCTACCCTAACTTAGTAAAGGCATATAATAGATGGCAAATTTTAAATTCAGATTTATGATTAATATCATGATGGATGAAGAACAAGTTTTGTTTGATATAAAAATCTTAATTAGGCATACCAATCATTTAAGAAATGCCTAGATGAAAAAGCAAGTTTTAGTTGAGAGTCACTTAATTATTGTTGGTGATCAATTCATTCAAAGAATACGTTGCTTTTCCGTCTAACATCCCATGTGTTTAAACCGATTACATTAGTGCATTTAATGTGGTATAAACAACGTATAAGATACTAAAGTATCACAACCATACATATAAAAACACATACTAATTATACGTACAGACACTCAAACGACACATATACTCTCTTCTAAGATTGACGTGTCGCAAATAACCACTTTATAATATAAGAAGTTTTTATCTATTTTCTTCTTAAATCAACTGAAAGGATCATATCTCAAACTCAACACTCTAGTAAATTTAAACAATTATCAAATATCAACACTCATCGTCTTCCCGAGTAAACCAAATCTAAACACTTCTTAAAATCTTAAAAAATCAGAAGATTAGTATTATAACCACTACTGTGGGGTTAAAGGTCAATGTCTGCAAGTTCAAGGGTTATTTTGTAACTTGTTGCTTCTTGTTTGTGTTTGTGTTAGTGACAATAATTTAAGGGTGTAATGTGTCAAATTGGGTAAACTTGCTAACAGTCCAATTTGGGGGATAAATAGAGTGTTAGGGCTCATTGATAGAGAGACTTTTCTTTTTGTAATCGTATCTGATTCTTTCAATACAACCATACACAAACTTCTTATTGTTTATCAATCTTGTGTAATTCCAATTAATTTACAACAATTGGTATCAGAGCTTCAGGCTCGACTCAATCGATCATCGTGATCAAATCGACGGAACAAGAATTGGAGTGGCAAGATGGTGTCGACCAAGTTTGAGTTAGAGAAGTTTGATGGGAGAAATGATTTCGGTCTGTGGAGGTTGAAGATGAGAGCACTGCTGGTTCATCAAGAAGTTGTTGATGCACTGAAAGGGGGCAATGCGGTAATACCAACTGATGCCACAGAGAAAGAGAAGAAAGATGCTGAATTCAAACACAAAGACATGATGGAGAAGGCTCATAGTGCAATCATATTGAGTCTTGGTGATCGAGTTCTTAGAGAAGTATCTAAGGAGACCACGGCAGCCGGAGTATGGTCTAAACTCGAGTCTTTGTACATGACCAAGTCGCTGGCCAACCGATTGTACTTGAAGAAACGGCTCTACACGTTTGGTATGGAATCTGGCAAGTCATTAGAAGATCATACAGATGAGTTTAACAAACTCATTCTTGATCTTGAGAATATTGAGGTGAAAATAGAAGATGAAGATCAAGCAATACTGTTATTGACCTCATTACCTCACAGTTATGAACACTTTGTAGAAACACTCATGTATGGGAGAGACACACTTTCAATGGATGAAGTATTGGCTGCTCTCAACTCAAAGGAGTTGAAGCGAAGATCTGATTTTAAAGAAGAAGGTGGAGATGGGTTGTTTGTCAAAGGAAGAGTTGAGGTAGGAAGAGGAAGATCAGAGCATCGTACAAACAAGAACAGAAAGACTACAAGATCTAAGTCAAGATACAAGAGGAAGTGCTTTGTCTGCAATTCAGAGAATCATCTCAAAAGAGACTGTCCAGAGTGAAAACAAAGAAGAGGTGAAACCAGTCACTCTAAGTCATCTAGTCAAAAGGATGACTCATCAGATGGATATGATAGTGCAGATGTGATGTGTGTCACCAGTGAAGATGAGCTAGAACATTGGATACTAGATTCAGGGTGTTCTTTCCACATGACTCCAATCAAGTCATGTTTAAAGAACTATATGTCATCTGATCTAGGAGAAGTCAAGTTGGGAGACAACAGGTCATGTAGAATCCAAGGAAGTGGCTTAGTAACCTTCAAGTTAACTAATGGATCTGAAGTAGAAATTCATGATGTCAAGTATGTTCCAAGTCTCAAAAGAAGCTTGTTGTCTCTAGGCACTTTTGAGAGGAATAAGCATCATGTGAGTCTGAAGGATGGAAAAGTTAAAGTGATCAAAGGATCGTTGGTGGTGCTCACAGGAACAAGGAGGAACAACAATACTTATGTGTTAGATGGGAAGATATTGACCAATGAGGTGTCGTTGGTGCAGTCTGACATTGATAAGTCAACCTTGTGGCATAGAAGATTTGGTCATTTGAGTAGTCAAGGGCTGGAGGAGTTAAGAAAACAAGACATCATTGACAATTTCAGGGTTAATGATGTTGGTTTCTGTGAGACTTGTGACATGGGAAATAAGAGTAGAGTAAAGTTCAGCAAGGGTAAGCATGTCACTAAAGGGATCTTGGATTATCTACATTCAAATTTGTGGGGTCCTGCAAGAGTGAATTCTTTGGGAGGAGCAAGGTACTTTATGTCTATTATTGATGATTTTTCAAGAAGAGTGTGGGTGTATGTGCTTAAGCACAAGAATGATGCCTACTAGAAGTTTGTAGAATGGAAGAAGCTTGTGGAAACTCAAACATAAAGGAAGGTGAAAAAGTTGAGAACTGATAATGGGTTAGAGTTCTGTAACAAAGAATTTGATCAATTCTGTAAGAACAATGGTATAGCTAGACATTTGATCATTCCTGGTACACCTCAGCAGAATGGGTTGGCTGAGAGGATGAACCGGACTCTTTTAGAAAGAGTAAGGTGTATGAGATTAAATTCTGGATTACCAAAGTGCTTCTAGGGAGAATTGGTAAGCACTGCTGCTTATTTGATAAGTAGGTCACCTTCTAGAGCTCTGAATATGAGAACCCCAATGGAAATCTGGTCAGGAGCAAAACCAGATTGTAGTAGCTTGAGGGTAGTGGGATCTGTGGCTTATGCTCATATAAGTCAAGATAAGCTTGGTGCTAGAGCTCAAAAGTGTATCATGCTTGGATATCCTGAAGGAGTGAAGGGATACCGGTTATGGAGATTGGATGATGGTAGTCCCAAGGTGATTGTGAGCAGAAATGTGGAGTTTCAGGAGAATACATTTTATAAAGATGTGGTTGGAAACAAATTTGCTTCGGAAGATACTAAGTTTGCTTCGGAAGAAAAGAAGTTGGCTTCGGAAGATGATAAATATGTTTCGGAAGCTAGAAGATATACTTCGGAAGATGGCTAATATATTTCGGAAGAGAACAAGTATGCTTCGGAAAGGAGTTCTAGTCATGAGAGGGTTCATTTTGAGGTGGAGTCTTCCGAAGGGGATCTAAATAAGGGTGTTCAAGTTGAAGCAAATGAAGAAGGGAGATCCAGAGCAAGTGAAGCATCATCATCAAGGAGCAGCTATAGTATTGCTAAAGGGAGAGCTAAAAGAACTATAGTGCAGCCTTTGAGGTATAGAGATGAAAGTCACTTGTCTGCTGTTGCCTTTAGCATTGCAGAGCAAGAGAGTATCTTTGAGCCATTTCATTATGATGAGGCAGTTAGATCAGAGGAAAAGGATCTGTGGCAAGAGGCCATGGAAGATGAGATGGCTTCATTGATGAAGAATGACACATGGGAGCTGGTTGATAAGCCTTCAGATCAAAAAGTGGTGTCATGTAAGTGGCTTTACAAGATAAAGGATGGATTTCCAGGGAGTGATAAGCCTAGGTTCAAGGCCAGGTTGGTGGCTAAAGGGTTTACACAGGTAGCTGGGATTGATTATACTGACATTTTCTCACATGTGGTAAGGCATACATCTATTAGGATTATATTGCTATAACTGCTGCTTTTGATTTGGAATTAGAGCAGTTAGATGTTAAAACAGCCTTTTTGCATGGCTATTTAGATGAAAACATTTATATGTCTCAACCAAGGGGGTTCACTAAAGTTGGTAATGAGGATAAAGTTTGCTTGTTGAAAAGATCTTTGTATGGTCTTAAGCAAGCTCCTAGACAATGGTATAAAAGGTTTGATGATTTTGTGGTAAATCATGGGTTTCTCAGAAGCTCCTTTGATAGTTGTGTGTATCATAAGGAGGGTACAAATGGGAGTTATGTATACCTATTGTTGTATGTTGATGACATGTTGTTAGCTTGCAAATACAAGGTGGAGATAGAGAGGGTGAAGAAATTGCTGATGTCAGAGTTTGAAATGAAGGAGTTGGGTGAGGCTAAGAAGATACTTGGGATGGAAATAAGAGGTGTAGAGGACAAAGGTTGTTGTGGTTGTATCAGAAGTCTTATGTAGATAAGCTTTTGAGGAATTACACTATGGAAGGGTGTAAGGCAGTTAAGACTCCTTTGGCTGCACATTTCAAGTTGTCCTCACAGGACTCTCCTCAAGATGAAGATGAAGAGAGATATATGGCTAAAGTGCCATATGTAAGTTGTGTTGGCAGTCTCATGTACTTAATGGTGTGTACAAGGCTAGATTTGGCCTATGCTGCTAGCCTGATAAGTAGATATGTGGCAGCACCTGGTAAGGCCCATTGGAATGCTGTTAAGTGGGTTATGAGGTATCTTCAAGGTACTAAAAATTATGGTTTAATTTTTGGTAAGAATAGTTGGGATACTGGTAAATCTATTGAAGGATATGTTGATGCTGATTATGCAAAGGATCCTGATAATAGTCGATCAATTACTGGGTATGTTTTCAAGGTGCTGGGGAGTACTGTTAGCTAGAAAGCATAGTTGCAATCAGTTGTTGCACTCTCAACTACTAAGGCTGAATATATAGCCTTAGGAGAGGCTGTAAAGGAAGCATTGTGGCTACGAGGAATTGTAGCTGATTTGGGCATAGGTGATAATGGTGCTGTGATTATGTGTGATAATCAAGGGGCTGTGCAATTAACCAATAATGCTAAGATCAATGATAGAACTAAGCATATCAAGGTAAAATGTCACTTTATCCGGGATGTGATTAGTGCCAAAAAAGTGATGGTTGAGCAAATTGGTACAGAAAGCAATCTTGTAGATATGTTCACTAAGGTTCTACCTGGTTCCAAGTTTGATTTTTGTATTGCAGGATTGGGAATTGGATGAAGTCAAGTCATTGACTTTAAAGGTGGAGAATTATGGGGTTAAAGGTTAATGTCTGCAAGTTCAAGGGTTATTTCTATAACTTGTTGCTTCTTGTTTGTGTTTGTGTTAGTGACAATAGTTTAAGGGTGTAATGTGTCAAATTGGGTAAACTTGTTAACAGTTGTTAACGGTTCAATTTGGGGGATGAATAGTGTTAGGGTTCATTGATAGAGAGACTTTTCTTTTTGTAATCGTATCTGATTCTTTCAATACAATCATACACAAACTTCTTATTGTTTGTCAATCTTGTGTAATTCCAATTAATTTACAACAACTACTATACTCGAGATTAAAATGGTCATAACTTGAATCAATTGCCAGTTTAGAGGTATATTTTTAGTCGCTCGATCGCGAAGTTATTTCAAATAGTGTTTGCAAATTGAGTTGACAACGAAATAAATTGAAAGTGTTATGGGACATGAATCAATTGTTAATAGCCTTTAACAACCAACTTACGTTCATTAAAAGCCATAAACAACTTATTTACCAATTGTTTTGATGTTCACAAACATTTGTTTCCGTATAGATTGTTTAAAATTATTAGGTTGATCAATATAAATAACAAGTTCATTTAAGAACCATATCATATATTCATCAACTAATTAAAAAAATGTAAGATTGGATCCAAATCAACACCACTTTGAGCAAAAAAGAATGGATATTAGCTGCTGCAAAGTTAAACTTGTTTATTTAATTAGATCAATCATGTTCTACATGCCACATGTAGTAAACCATTAGTATTTAATTCATTAATTCTCTTGTCTATAAATATGTCGTAAACCCAGGTGCTTTTTATGTTGTTCCATTGAATTACAATTATTTGGAGTAAGAGAATCCCACATTTCTCTTTTGGTTCATCAGCTTTCCATTTTTGAAGAAGAGGGGAAA
Source organism: Flaveria ramosissima (assembly GCA_025215565.1). Lineage (NCBI taxonomy): Eukaryota > Viridiplantae > Streptophyta > Magnoliopsida > Asterales > Asteraceae > Flaveria > Flaveria ramosissima. Next base: position 3,480,637 of record CM046031.1, read on the forward strand.
GAAATGACCATTTTTTCCAATATTCAACATCCTTTGACTTTTACTTTTGGGATTCTAGGTGCAATTTTGACTCAATTCCTTTATTTTCTAATGTTTGTCATTAATATTTACAAAAGTCGGCTCGACTCTTTTATATTTTAAGTTGTTAGGATGTACATAAAGTGGTTAGTATATATGTGAATTTCTTATTTGGATAGTTATAAACTTGCGACCTTTTTATTAGTTCTTTTGTATTAGGTTGTTTATTTTTATTACAAATATAGTTTCATATTTTAGTATAAGGTAAATATAAATGAAACCATGATTTTGTCACGCTATTTCAATATCGTAGGAATTATGAAAATTAGGTAATATAAACATATAACATTTACTGAATTAGGTATCATTTATATTTTTATTTATTTATGGAGTTCTAAAATAAATCATTAGATACTACAGATTAAAATAGAATACTGTTAATGGAAATATGGAATGTGTGTTATATGTCATTATTTTTATATATTAAGAATAAATCATTATTCTTTTTTTCTTTCTATTACGTTGATTAATTGTGCAGACTTTATTTTACATAAAAATAATTCTATTTTCCTTTGCATGCAGGAAATATCATTTCCTTCATGGTGTATCTTGCGCCTGCGTAAGTTATTATTATTATTCTCTTTTTCTATAAAATGAAATAATCTTTTTAATTTAAAAATTATTAAAATCATACTTTTCATGCATGCATGCAGGCCGACGTTCTACAGGATCATCAAGAAGAAATCAACAGAAGGCTTTCAATCTATACCGTATGTGGTGGCTCTCTTTAGCTCGATGATTTGGATATATTACGCGACACTTAAAACCGACGCTACCCTTCTTGTCACCATCAACGCCTTCGGCTGTGTTATTGAGACCCTTTACATAACCATTTATGTTGCTTACGCCCCCAAGAACATTAAGGTAAATTACATCTTGAAATTATTCGTTGGTTTAGTAATTATAATTGATGTTTACTGCAAAATTTATAGAACCTTGAAAGAATTCAAAGGAGAAAACACAATATAGTATTAATGTTGAATGTGTTTTACATATGATAACTTATAGGCAAGAATATATTTTTCTAAAAAACCAGTAATATATAATTAAAAAAACTACGATAACCATATAATATACTTCTACATAGTGTATAGAAGGTATTTAAAGTTGTAGGAGAGATAAAGTGAGATGGTTAATTAGTTGATTGTCTTATATATCATATGTGTATCATGCAATTCTAAAGATCTCAACGTATTGTTGTTTATGAAATGAACATTCTCGTGATACAATATATCAAGTCTAACAAACTATATACTTGACGTACGTGGAGATAAAAACAATAAAACAAAGATAATAACTAATGTAACGTATAGTAAATTAAAACTCTAAGATATATGTACATATATCTGTATGTTTGATAATAGAGATATCGTTAGCTAATACACTTAGAGTTGCAGATTCAAACCACAAAACTTGTTGTGTCACTCAACTTTGTGGGATTTTGGGTAATTGCTCTTTCGACGCATTACCTAGCTGAAGGCCCAACCCGAGCCACGATTCTTGGATGGATATGTTTGGTCATTTCTGTTAGCGTATTTGCAGCGCCTCTAAGCATCATGGTATGTGTAATTTGTAGCTCCCTTGTCAAATCGCGCGAATTGGGTTGGCGGAATTGTAGTGATATTGATTTAAATTTTTTTGTATGCAATGCAGAAAAAGGTTATAAGGACGAAGAGTGTAGAGTTCATGCCATTTGGATTGTCATTTTTCTTGGTTTTAAGTGCTGTGATGTGGTTCTTCTATGGTTTGCTACAAAAAGACATATATGTTGCAGTAAGTACAATTCTTTCGACTTTTTAAAGTTGAATAATTAAATTCAATATTGAAATTGTTACGTTTCTTACAAGTTATAAAATTTTTAACTAGACTTAAAAGTAATATTTTAGAATTAATATGTTAAGAACACTAAGAACTTTTTAATCATTGTACTATATTTATTATATAAATTAACCAAATACAAGAAATTTAATATGTATGAGACTTATTTAAAAAGAAGATAGGATGTTGATAGCATTTTGTCTTCATGCACATATATACGAGTTACATTTTATTTGAAAAATCAGTATTAAAGAAAGATTTTCAAGGGAGAAATAATTTTTTTCACTTACAACTTCTAATGAAAAACTATATACACATGTTGATGTCGTTTTCGTTGTTGTCTAATGTGATATTGATTTTGAAATGAATGTCTTAGATCATAGCCAGGTTTAAATATCTTTTAGGTTTTATTACTCTATATGATATGATATGTGGATAACTTTGATTATAGTTTAAGATATACTTCTTTCCATTTCGATTCTAATGGATTTACAAACACAACATTTCAGCTTCCAAATATAATTGGATTCGTGCTTGGAGTTGTCCAAATGGTATTATACTTTATCTACAAGAATTACAACAAGAACAAGATCAACTTGGAGCAAAAACTACCAACTACAATTTCAACTACGGAGACATACCCCGTTTGTGAAGCCCCTAAACACGATGCAAACAAAGATACTAACACGCGTGATCAAATTATCACAATAGAAACCACACGAGAGGAGAATGTAGAAGCTCAAGCTGAGGAACCAACAACGATTAGTACAATGCAACCCATTAATGATGTGATTAATAAAGATGTCATGAAAGAAGACATGATCCTCGAAGTTATTGAAGATCACAGCCAAATGAAAACCATGGAGACCACTAATCAAGTTTATCTTGTAGAAAGTGTAGCCTAATAAACTTTATTTAATAACGATGGGATGTACACCTAACACCATCAAAAGGCGCCTGATCACTTTTGTATATTGAATAAGGATTTTATATACATGTACCTTTTGCTAACATCTTTGTATCTTGTACGTATCTCTTACTTTGTTTTTATAATACACCCAGTGGCGGAACCAGAAACTTTTCGTAGTGGGGTCACTATTTTTTGGTGATTCGTTTTGTAACAAGATAATATAAAATTTTTCGGGTCGGGTCAAGTTGGTTCGGTTTGGTTCGAATGTAATTAAATTGCATGCAAAATGTTAACAAAAATACAAAGAAATCAAATAAAAAGGGGAAAAATTAGTAATGGGGGCTTGGGTTTTAATTTGTGTTTTTAGAATAAGGGTAGTTTAATAAAATTACTTAAATAAAAAGGGGAAAGAAATTAAAAAAAAGGCCGCTGAAGCCTATGGGTTTCAAACTCAAGACCTCACATTGGAAAGGAGCGCGCGTTTACCATTTAACCAACGATATGTTTGTGTTATTTTATCAACTTTAATATACTAATGGGTTCATTTCCTGTAAAACTATGAGTTCACTAAAAAATTCGACATTATACGTTACACTACGGGTTTAAAATTCAATGAGGTCACTTGACCCCATACCCGACACCCTAATTCCGCCCCTGAATACACCTACATAGAGAGACACATACATACTTTGAAAAATAATAGTGGAAACTACTAGCACTTGAAGTTGTGGTTTGAATGTTTTCGATGTAAACATATGGGCCACCCAAAGTTATCATCCCCTCTCCCCCCTCAAAACGTGCGGACAACACTCTAGCAATTAGATTTTTTTAGCGAACCACCATCGCATGCCAAAAAATCAGCCCCGTCACATGACTCGTTAGCTATTCTTATTGCTGCTGCTACTACTGTTATAACTCATATCCTTATAATTATCTCAATATTAATATACTATTAAAGGTCAATCTTTTATAACACATATTGGAAAAAAAGAAGATAATACATGTTATCAAAAAATAATGAAATTTTTTTAACTATTTTGTTTTTAACAAATATCTTCATATACGCACTTCACATTATTAACTAATTAAATTATTCATATGCAATTAAATGTAATGTGATAAATGAATGTATTACTATTACAAAACTAATATAGTTATACAAGAGTAAATTATAGGTAATATATTATTAATATTTTAATAAGACTACTCCATCAAAAGAACAATCGTATATATATATCTATCCTATCTTATAATGTATCTCTTTAAGCAAAATTGACAATTCAAATATTTTTAAAATACTTAATAAGAATATTTTTGGTATTTAGTAATTTGATATTTATGACATAATTTTATTATTTAATGACATGATAGTTTTATTATCTAGTGAGATAATTTTGTTACTTGGTGCTTTATCAAACATACAGCAATAAAGATATTTTTTGAAAAAGATTTAAAAAAGTAAACTATTAAAAAGTTCATTTGCATACCAAAAACTAACAATTATTAAGAAACTTTTTTTTAAAACTCTTTTTGAAAATTAAGAGAATTTATTTAGTAAATCTAAAATAATGTAATTACAAGAAGTGATTAATAAAGTTTTTAATAATAATAATAATAATAATAATAATAATAATAATAATAATAATAATCATTAATAATAATAATAATAATAATAATAATAATAATAATAATAATAATAATAATAATAATAGTAGTAATAATAATAATAACATTAATATATATATATATATATATATATATATATATATATATATATATATATATATATATATATATATATATATATATATATATATATATATATATATATATCATTGTGACTTGATTTTTATATCTACATTTAAATATAAATTTAACTCAATACATAGTTTTCGAGTGAAGCAAGAACGTAAAACTATCAATGTTGCTTGAATGTTTCATTTTTGTAGGTTTTTTGTTTTTTAACAACATTTTAAATATGATGTTTTGTGAAATTCGGAATTTGTTGCTTCGACGTTTTTTTATCAGCGTTTACTCGTGAATTTTTTCCGCGGGTGAATACTAATGTATAAGTCGTCAAAACTAAACCTTACAAGCTCTGATACAGCCGCCGCAGCACACGGGTTTCATCAACTAATACTTCATAAATTAAAAGAATTTAGATTATCCTTAAATTCTACATAAATTAAAAGAAAATTTGAATGCGTTAAATCTAAACAGCTTATTCTATTGACGTATTAAATTTTATAAGGAGCCTTCAAAATTTATCATCCATTCAGATTATACAAGATTTTCTCAACTCTTTGTCCACATTAGCTTATTGATTTTAAATATTACAAATTGGAAAAAACAATAAGTAGAGGTTCTATGGTGTAGTGGTTAGCACTCTGGACTTTGAATCCAGCGACCTGGGTTCGACTCCCGGTAGGACCTCTTTTTTTATACACTAAATTAGCCCCTTTTGTTTAGAATTTTTATGTTTTGGAAATTTATCTTTTTTATTTCGGTTATAGGGAAGTCTCTCTGCTTGATCATGTTAATAGTTGTTTTGCCTTGCGGTTTTGAGTCGGGTTATATTCAAGTCTGTTAAATTTAAGTTAGAGATGGTAATCGTATCAGGTATACTGGTTGAATCATTATATCCAAAGATGGCTAATATATGTTCATGTGTTCATGTCAGAAAGATCAACTTTAACCCGGCCACAATTCAAATCATATAGCTTGAACACAACTTGTGTATCCGATTTATTTAAATGAGTCAAACGTATTAACAGGTTGTAAATGAGTTGTAAACATGTTTACTTTGTCATAAACAAGTTGGTGTGTTGTAACAAATGGGTTAAACGAGTCAATATTACGGTGAAATAAAAGTAAAAGTTAGAATAATAATGAAACATTGATTTGAAAAAGAATAAACATACAGGGATTTGAAGTCGTTTTTATAAACAGAGGGTAAGATATTGTTCACTTTGGAAGTTAACACAAAGCCCTTATTAGTTATTACAAATTTATATTTGGGCCGACAAGTAAGGATTAATTAGAATTAGATGGCCCAATTAGAGTGTTTTTTGAGTTAGCCTTCAAGCCCGATGGATCCAGCTTAGTTGGTCTGTTATGTTGCATAGGTCCAGTGGGCTTGAGAACCCACTTGTGTTTCCATTTCTTTTTTTTTGGCGACAATGAAATCATTAAGCCCATCTTCTCCCTTATTAATATCTAATTGGGCCTATGATTTAGTAGGCCCATCTACAGCCTCATTTCGATTCATATTGGAGTCGAAATGCGAGTCAGTCGATACATCCTCATTAATATCCAAAGTCTTTGTTGGACCTTTTAAAACACTTGCATGATGATAATGTTAACAGGGTTCTTCACACACGTGTCAACTAGAGGTGCACAAACCGGACTGAAACTTGAAACGGGTCGGGTTTTGGTTAAAAAAATGAAAATCAGGTTTTACCAGGTTTCAGGTCGTGTCCAACCTCTTTTTAAGATAGTAAAAATAATCGGGTTTATAGCGGGTTTAAACCGGTTCGGGTCGGGTTGGGAAAAATTGGGTTGAACCCGGGTTGGGGTGTGTAGGGGACAAACCGGTTTGAACCTTACTGTTGAATCGGGTTGGACCCAAGTTGGGGAGCTACCGGGTTGAACCCAGATCAGGTAACCAGGTTGGATGTGCACCTCTACTATAGTGTCAATAGTATGACCAACAAGAGGCTTCCACTTATATGATAATGTAAAATAACAAACTTTACCCAGAGTACATATTTTGTTAGAAACTTGACTTTGTCCCTTTCCGGAGACCATTTTTCGGATGTTGCATTAAGCAAAACTCGAGCATATGATGTTATCCCTTCCTTAGTTATGGGCGTCTATAGAGGCCTCCAATTTTATAACCTAATTTATATAATACTAATTATCAACTTTGGTGTGTTTAATGGGTTGTACTATGTGTTTAATAGGTTGTATTTATCTTTGTTTTTTTCTTAAACTTTAACTTTTTTTAATTTTAACCTACTACTTTCATATTTTTGACAATTTAGCCCTAATATTTTATTTTATTTTCATCTTTGATCCCCATACTTCTCATATTTTACAATTTTTTGTTCTGCATTTTGCGAATAAATTTTGCGAGTAACAATCACAGTGCGTGTGTGTGAATCAACATTCGTACCCTTATATTTTTCCCGTTTAACGACCATGTCGCAACGCGCTGGTTCTAGATCGACTTACTTATTGTTTAATATGTTTTACGTTTTGCTTACGTGGTTCAATGTTTTTACGCCTACTTTTCGTTTGATTTTATTTTTTCGTTTTTTATTTATTTTCTAATACGAGTTTTTTCGGTGTCGGTGGTCACTAGCGGTGGTGTGTCATTTATACTATTTAACACATTTTTACGCCATTCGTTGCAACGCATGGGGCTTAATACTAGTTATACATATATATAATCAATTCAGATTGTGAAACAAAAGGTTAATATAGATGATTTGGTAAGGGCTTCTCCTCCCAAACATATTGTTCGGTTCGGGTCAGGTCAGGTCAGGTCAAGTTGGGCTGAAACGACTTTAATCATCAATTTGATTCTTAAACAGCTCTAAATCTCAATCCTTTATACTAACTAAGTTTACACAAACTTTATTCCCCAATCCATTGTAGTGAAATGTACAGATCAAAATAGGTAAAAGATGAGTATGACAAAACAGGTTTTATCGTGCTTAACAGGTTATAGATGACGCGCAGAACTCACGTATCAAACATGCGAAAGACTTGTCTAACTACTTATATATTATGTTTATAATTTTTTATATGTTTTTATGATCCAAGAAATGTAAAATAATAGAGTCTATTTTAACTAGTTTTATACCCGTTTGATGGCCGGGTATTTTAACGTCATATTGTCATCACTATATTCAAGTACATTCTATACACCTTTTTTGTTTAACATCAAAGTACAAATATTTAACATAATTAAACAGTAAATAAATGACTACAAGATGACAAAGATGACATAAAAATAAGAAGCAACTACTAAACAACTTAAGCATAGAAATATAAATAATGTAGTAAAATGAAAATGTAATTCAACGGACATATATGGTAAATAATGGGTAGGTTGTGTGGAAAAATTTTATGAATTGCATATGTAATCTATGTATTAAATCGTTTTGACTTACCATTTGATCTCTTAGACGTTTGTTTTCCATGATGTTAATAGTCAAGTACATGCTACAGCATAAGACAAAATCACCACAGCCATAACCCACAAACACTATGACCTATGACTTTTTGTGGTTCATCTAGCATTACCAGCAAACAATAGAAAGGTTTGTTGGACTTCTTTAATATTTATGTAACCATATTTAATAACATAACTTACCCAACACTAAACTCTAGAAATTTATTCACTCAAAAGAAAATTTTATATGCCCATTGGTTCAACAAGAACTTCCCATGAATTGTCAAGCTCTGCAAAGTTAATGGTAGCATCTTAACCAAATACAATGTATGTATAAATAAAAAGAATAATTTGTTTGGGTCAATATAACCCAAAAGACCTGCTTCGACAGTACCAAAAACTACCTAATTCAATTATATCATGTAATGACCCATTAGTGAACCCGCCCATCTTGTTACCTCCAAGAACAGACCACAAATAGACCCTGCACTTTAGTACAAAGAGGCAAATCAAACAATCTGAATGAAACTTAACTTCAAAAAATCACAAATTCCTTAAATTAACTCCATATATAAGTTGTAGTTACAAAAACTTTTGAATTAATTAGCCATACCTGCTCAAACACCAAACATATCAACATTATAACAAAACTAATAATCTTCATAACCTTACACTGAAACTATCATCATAATTTACACAAACAATGGACATTAGAAAATAGAAAACCACATCAAGTAAAGTAAATTTTAACTCTATTGCTGGAATGGGGGTGATATAAATTGGGAATCATTTGAATAATTAATCTCGAAATTGATAAATTGTATGATACAATTAGGTAAAAGGTTGTATTACTTTTTAAAAAATCAAGAAACTTCAAACTAACATAAAACAACACATGCAATAATTCCCCAAAATACTGACATGGAATTCAAGTGATGTAACCCCAATAACAAAATTGTAGATTTATCCGTTTAAATTGTAACATAATTGACTTTATTTTAGTTTGTAAAAGGTACGCAGATCAAATTAGGTCAACATATTAAAAAAATACAAATCAAATATGATTCCTTACATCCTTTAACAACTTTCTGCTTGACCATCAAAATAACCATTATTTACACTAATTATATCAAGTTATACCAATATCAGCACTGAAGCAAAGCAAAGGTCTACTATCTCCATAAATGAGGTATAAAATCAAAATTAACTACAAAAATCCTAGTACTAGATTCTAAGAGCCATTAGACCATAAAACCTATTTCTCAACCACGTGCAAGTAAACTAATTTCAAGACCAACCAGAAGCTTAAAATCAGAATGTGATAATAAGAAGTTGATGTTAACAACTTGACTGTTAAGAGAATAATACTATATAACCACAATAAAATACTCCAGAAAAGAAGGTTCAAGACAAAATAAGAATGCTAATGAAGATGGCAGCCATAATAAATTGTAATGCATTTATATATACCGTCACATTTCTACAAAATATAAAATATATAATTTGGTAGTGTGACATTGTGTAAGAAGATAATAATTACATAAAAGCATAAATCTTTATCTTTGTCCATCACCAAATCCCAACATTTAACACAAGAAAACCAGCTTCAATTTGACAAATACAAATCAGTACCTTAATTGACAAGAATAATAGTTACATGAGGGATGATACTTCCCACCTGTATCAAATCAAAAAAATCATAACAGTGAAAAAATATAAAAAGGAATATAACTTATAGTTAACATAATGGTTTGATGATATTTTATGACAGGTGCAATCGTTTATTGAGCAATCCATATAATAATATCATATTCTCATACACACTGGATTTGAATGACAATAAACCTAAATCGTACCTTTGGCAGATAATTTCAATTTTCAAGAAGCAACATTTTCTTGAAAAATCTATAAATAGCCAATCCCATACACATTAAAAGTTAATTGGTAATGAGAAACTGAAATTCTAAACTACAAAAAATGTAAATTACCAGGATTTAACATGCCTGATTGGCTATTGCCTTCCCTCTACCGCCTCTGGCCTCTGCCTCGCCATTCACTAATCAACTTTCAGAAGAAAGATATAAAGCTCGTATTTGATTTGGTCCTACTAAATTGATTGTTCCAGCCAATTTGTTCCTAATCAAGAACCCATAAAAGAACAACCTGATGAAATAAAAAAATAAACCTGATGAAATCAAATAAATGGAACAAAACAAAGATCAATCGAGCAAAAGAAAAACCCAAAATTGAGTAGAGGAACCTGATGTAGAGTCGCAAGTTCATGAGGGTTTGTGATGAGGGGTTTCAGACGACGGAGAAAACGGGTGGCCAAGTGAACGGGGAAAAGGAATGGCGATGGTGGTGTCTGATGAAGAAACTGATCGGTACCAGATGAAGAACTCTATCGGTTCTGTAATGAAGACGATGATTAATCAGCGCCACTAGCCGCAATTGAACCACCCACTCGACAGATCAGTGATGAACATTTCCATTGATTTCTCGGTTGCTTTTAATTCAGGTACAAAATATTAGCAAAATGTGGCAGATGAGGGCTACTTTAATAGATGACTTGAAACGGTTATAGGGTGCACTACCAACCCACGATGTTGTGTTGCTGAATTCCAGGGGGTCGCCCCAAATAATCGCAGCATGTACCGGGACTGAGAAAACCGCTGGAAACCAACTCGTAACTGTCAAAACTGACTAATTTACACGGACAATATTTAATTTCACCCTCATCCAACGGTTCAGTTTGTTTCTACCAGTAGTTACGTTCACCGCTGGTAATATAATATATAATTATTTTTAAAAATATAAAAAATATTTTTTTATTAAACAGGTTTAATCGTGTTATAAACAGGTCGGAAATTGTCAACTCTAGACTAAAAGATATAATCTATACATACCGTGATCTAAGACTATAAAACAAATACGGACAAAACATATAATTCTAAATTTTTAATATTTAAATATGAGCTTAAAAGCATATAATATCTCATAAAGAATACTTTTGGCTTTTGTCTCTTGTTCTTAGTTTTGTTCTCCAAGATAATAACAAACCAAGCCATTGCAAAAACATATCAACAAGTTTAATAGCCTTTTAACCCTCTATTTCATTTTGTATTTAAGCATGATAAGTAAGATAACTCAAAATTATATGCAACATTAGGGGTTTACAAGAACCAAGTCAGGCTCGAGCTCATTTTAGCGCGGTTCAATTCGAGCTTTTTATGGGTCGATACTAAGAGGTTTTGACTAGTTTACAATCAATTTTTTTTACATATTATAATAGTTAAACTTGTGTTTTGGTACAACTCTTCTTTCAGTTTAATGTATACTAACCCTCCTTTTTAAGAACCCACTCAAGAAATAATATAAAATAACTAATAGAGGTATGGTTTCGAAACTTCGTTGTTTGTTTATAAAAATTAACCAATCCCACTACTTCATCCTGTTTATTCATTCATAGCAATTTTTTTATGAGTTTAGTTCTAATAAAGCTTATGGTTTTACCCAAATTAGCCAGTATAAGTGCAATAGATACAAGAAACTTTTAATGGGGTCACTTGATCTCATACAGGCTAACGGGCTCCACCTCTAGCAATGGCGGACACAAATTTTTTTTATGAGGGTCGGATAAATTTTTTGACGGTTCATTTGTTATAGTACGTAAACAAATAAATTATTTTGATGTGATTCGAGTCGGGTCGGGTCCATTGGCTATAGCAAATATGAAATAAACATTATTGTTGCTAATTGTTTGCCGACTTGCCGATTGATTTTTTCACCATAAAGACAATTGACAATTTAAATTGAAGGTGTGCTCCACCGCTCCCTGCCGAGTACGAGTTTGCGACGTTTCTATCCACCACTCCACAGATGGTTTAAGGTTAAAGTTTTTTTAATGTTTTATTTTAATGGGTGATGCATATTGATTAATTGGGTAATAAAAGTTGGACTTTAGAATTAAGAGTATTGGCTTATTGGATAGTAATTTGATGGGTTAAAACACATAAGTTTAATAGAATAATGGTTCAAAATCATGTTTTTATAAGTTCATATTTGTTATCTTTTGTTATAAACTATCGGTTTATATATGTAAAACTTTTAAATTTTATATATTTTATGGTCGTTGGTAATAAAAAAATTCACATCATTCTATATTTCCAAAATCATGTGTGACGATCCTCAAAATAAGGTTAGGCAAAAATTAATTTATGAATAAATTCTGTTATGTGTTCTTATGTGTATATATATATATATATATATATATATATATATATATATATATATATACAAATTATGAATGCTTATGTGCTCATATATGTAAAATTATACGTATGCATGTTTACATACATGTTTTACGTATGCATGTGCCATCTTTTGTTAAATACATATGCATATTATATGTTTATGTAAATATATGTGTTACACATCGCATGCATGCACAATCTTTTACGTATGCATGTATCCATATTCATAACCTTTTGATACCAAACATTAAGTGATCAAAGTACCACAACCACATAACACCAAACAAACACTAAGTGAACCAAAATATAATCCAACCAAACACCTCAATACAAAGGTAACATCAAGAGAACTTGGCATCAAAACAAAACTAAGTAAACCTTAAACACTTAAACACTAACTCAAGCCTCAATCTCGGACCATTAAAGGATTAAACCACCGATTAAAACTCTAAGCTTGGTGATTAACAATAACCGGCCAAGGACACCTCACCACCCCATTAAACCGACACCTTGCATCTAAGGTTCCAAGAGCTTGACACCTAGATGACCTACACATAGCTTATTCATCAAGGCTAGGAGTAGCCATCATGATTATGCCCATTGAAGGCAATCGGCGAGACCCCCATTAAAACACAATCCGGTCACCTCCATTTCACCACAACCGAATACCACCTTCACATCTTCAAACCACACACCATCACACTCTCTACTCTCGGTCACCACTACAAACCATCACCACTCCTCCACCTCTTGGCACACATACCACACCCTCTACTCTCTCTCGGTTCTCCCTATCAAACACATACCCATCCTTGATTTTGAATGCTCAACATCTCTTACACCGGTTTGCAAGAAGATCAATATCTTGGAGCTCAAGACAACCACTCAAGTCGGTTCATCAAGGAAAGTAGCTACCATCAACTACCCCTCATCCTCTCCCTCTGTCAAAATCAAGGTTCTAATCTCTAAACCATAACTAGTTAAGATTACAAAAGTTATACATGTGTTTAAATAAACACATGTGGTTAACCCTTTTGACTTAACATTTAAGATTTTCATGAATTTTATAAACCTATCAAACTTATTTTAAGTTAGTAAGAAAATTTTAAGAATCTGAAATAAATAAAGTAAATATTGATAATTAAAATTTATAAAGAAAATTATCAACAAAAGGGTTAAAAACCTAGGTACAACTTGTTAAATTCAGTTTATTATGTTATTAACTATGATTGTGGGAACAAACATTAAAAATTTGTTTAGAATATTAAGAAATTTAGTTCTGTAAATTTTGATGCCATTTTTATAAGTAAAATAATTTATATAAATTATCTAAGTATTTAAAAGAAAATTTCATACTAGAAGAACCGAACCCGGCAAATGTGTGAAAAAAATTTTATATTGATTATTACAATTTAAAAGACTTACTGAAAAAGTTTCGTGGCCTAACTCAAAAATATGTTCAAGTTATGAATTTTTAAATGTTCTGCTAACTAAAAATCGGGAAAAATACTTAAGCTGTGAAATAAATTATGAGAAATTTACAGAATATTGGTAAAATGATAAAAATCATGAAAATTAACTCTGCTATGATTTAGGGTATGAGAAAATTTTGAGGAACTATAGAAAATTATGACGAATACTCTGACCAAATTTGAGAATTTTTAGAGGCCCGAAGGTATTTCTGATAAATTATCCAAATAATATAAAAATTATAGAAAATAAACTATCAATAATGAGAAAATGAAATTTTACTATATTATGCCTAATTTTAGAACCCACCTACTGTAAAAAATTTCGTGGTGTATGCATTAGTATAATTTCTGAAATAAATTTTTATAGTTTGAGGTACTAAAAATGTTAAAGAAAAGACATTTTTCTAAACTATAAATATTTTTGTTTATAGGTTATCATTGGGAGTAAGAGGTGAGATTCATAGCCCCATTTTATTTTTATAAACTTTTGGGGGAAAAAGCATACTGTTTTTATGAATTGATGCATTATTGAGATTTTTGAGATTTACTGTCATTTATGTTACAACCATTAATTCGGATGTGGAACCGTTAGATAATATTGGTAGCGCTACTTAGGAAAATAATTCCTGCACCAACAGGATGAGTGTTGTGATGCTATATTATCTGATTTATGAATTATGTTATGACAGTTATGAACGATTTGATTATTAAGTAAGGTTTGGTTGTATCTGATGCATCAATAATATTTGTTTATGATAAACCTGTGAACTCACCAACTTTATGTTGACTATTTTAAGTATGCTTTTTCAGAAATTCATCATGACTAACAGCTTAATGTTCTCTTTTGATGTGTATAATGGCTGGGGAGAGATAATGGGGAAAGTTTGTGTGAATCTGACAGTTAACCTCTATGACCTCAGTGTATCGGTGGATGCTCATTTCCATCGTCTCTGAAGATGTAGCTGTTAGATCTTTATGATGTAATAGGATTATGTTATTTCAAATTTTGACTATTATGATTTAATGTAATCCTAACTTTAACATTATGCTATGAATCATGTTATGTTTATGTGTATCTGATTAAAATTTATGGATCAATGAGTTCTGAACAAACAAGTCACACCCTAAGCATTTCACGCTTCCGCCGGGATGTGACATCATGGGGGTCATTGCTAAGATTTCTTGGAAATCGGTCGGGAATATAACATATACACGACTATAATTTTTTTCATGGGGTTCGGGTGAACCCCAACCATTATGGTTAGGTCCGCCCATGACCTCTAGTCATATTCAATGACATATCTAGAAATTCTTTTATGGATTCATTGTTTTTATATGTTTCAATTCTATAGAAGCGGACATAAAAATTTATGGGTCGTTATCAAGAGGACATCTCAGTGTTTAAAAATTAATACTATTGATGAAAAAAAGAACCCCCCCCCCCCCCTTATATCCTTCGCTTGGTGTCAGACCCATTTATACGTGAGCAGGTGTATTATACAAATGTCTAACCACTTTACTTTGTATAGGAGTGCTCAGTATTCGTCACTGACACATCCACTTTATGCATATATACACGCATTTATTATGAATACATATGCGTGTATGTGAAAGAACTATTAGGTTTCTAGAAGCATGATATTTTTCAAATGCTAATTTCAAAAAAGTTGAATTCTTTCTATAACACTAAAGGATATATGTGGCGAGTGAATTATGAAAGGAAGAATCTTTTAGGAAAGAATCAAGTGAGAGATTAAGGTTTTAACTTTGAACTTGGTGTTGCTTGTAGCTGAAGTATTCTTCCAACACATGTTTTCATTCCCACTTAATAAAAAATTTTGTTAACGATTTTCAGTTAGTATTATTTAAATTTCGTAAACGGTTTTTTTCTTTTTGAAGTTACATACACCCCAAACAGTTAAACTTTCTTATTACATGAGAGGTAAATCGAATTTATCGAGTGATAAGTAACATTAGTCGGCTCAAGTATCTTCTAGACCGAGCAAGAGATTATCCATCTTGTATATTGTTCAAGCCCTTGGTGTGAAAAACCAATACTCGGCTATATATCCACGTGCTTTTAGTCGTGATCTTATTGATCTTGTAATAAATAAAAGAAGAAGAAGAAGAAACAAATCACATGGCGTAGAGAAGATTTTTAAGTATGTTTTACTTATGATCTCATATCACAATTAAGTATATCTTTTGGGTGTATTTAGTACGTATTGTTAATCTTAGAGTATATTTTATACCCATATCAACGAAATACTTGATAATTTTCGCTCATATCACCATATATTCACAAATAATTTTAAAATCTACAAACGTCACACAACGAAACAACCTCACGTGCTATCAATATCCGAAAATAAAGTGCATATGCGAATTTTTTACATGAATTTTGCGACTACAAAGGTAAAACTTGTTTAAGTAAAATATAAGTATATTAAAGAAATTGACATATTGGTTATTTTTTCTTGAAACTGGAAGAAGATGAAGAGATAATGTTAAGTATTAATAAGTGCATTCAGAATCATTCTTGATTTGTACTGATTTAACATATACCTAAGAAAACACTCAGATGGAACATTTTTCTTGCAGCTCATGATAAATGTTCATACTATATCCATAATATATAGTAGAATGTTTGACATTGTTGTCTTAATTTTCTTGATGCTGTAGATACCTCAATCATCATCAGCATTGCATCAAAATTCTATACATCAACAGTTTCTTACTCTATCTTTAAGCTGGTATAAATATAAAAAGTTATAAAAATATTATAAAAAATTCAAAAAGTTCAAGAAAAGCTACAACTTCAGAAGTAAGGAAAGCACCTATGCTCAAAAACCCAATTGACAAGATCAATTCCCCCTGCTGCTTATGCTTCCATTACTTGCTAATGAATAATGATCCCTCAATGCTTTTCACATAAGGGCTTCTACCTTTGCTTTATTTTTTCCTTTTAAAGTCTTTCATGCTTTTCTTTCTTTTTCAATTTATAATACAAACCAAAATCCATCATGCCTTTAGAAAAGATATTGGGTTTTGTTTTTTAGATTAAAAATAATATAACTGGTAAGAAGTCTTTGTTGGATTGATGACCTTTTAATGTCATATTTTCATTAGTTGTAAAGTTGTTTATTTTAAAAAGCAAGCAAATTCAAGTCAAATATAAAGAAAAAACCTCTTAACAACTAATCACTTATAGGATTGTTAATGACATGGTAAAATTTGATGTTTTTTTTTATAAACTTTCGGTAGCACAGTGGTTAAGTCGGGTCTTACGTTCGAATCCAACTTCAGCTTACAACTGTTGCTTGTTTTAGCTACGCTTGTAGGTCATGTAAATAGCTCAAGCTAAGTTTACTTGTTATCAAAAAAAAATTTCTATTTCTTTTCTATGTGTTTTTATTCTTTTTCCCTTTATATTGCTAAAACTTGTTTAACATGATTTAAGTAAGTTAACTAGGGTCACAAACCATTTCTGTTTTACATAGTAAAAAAGCTTGTTTCTTCATGGCAACTTTTTCTAAAGAGAATTTAAAGATTTTGATGTCATAGGACTTTCACATTGCAAATGAAGGAAAAATCTAGATAGAATCAAGGATCCAAAAGCCAAGAAATCAATTGGGTAAGTAGGACAAAGGCAATTGCATTTGTGAGACATGTTTAATGCATATGACTCAACCTACTAAAAGCATGCTTTTATAGAAACCATAATCACAAAGCCTAATTAAAAGTAAAGAAACACCTCCGCTTTTACTTTAATTTCAATATATACTTGAAAATCCAAATGAAATACATGTCTCAAAAGATGATTTGAAAAAAATGTTCACTAAAGTTTATAAGAAAAAAGTAATATTTTGTGCATAGTATGCTTGAAAAACTTAAGGGACAAGTACAATATGGTATATGTTCGAAAATGATAAAAAGAATAACCTTTTGGTTTGATTCTATACAACAACTATTATATATAGAGTAAGCACATGCTCCACTTCAACTTATGACTTAACCCATTTTCATCTTCTTGAGCTTCTTATTTGAAGCTAACTTCTAGGGTTTTTGGATGTCAACTCATCAAAATAAGCATGAAGAAAAGGTTAAATTAGAGGTATCAAAGCTCAATTTTGTTAGAGATGGAGCCACTAGATTGCCACCAGGTTTTAGGTTTCAGCCGACCGATCAAGAGATTGTGTTTCAGTATCTGATTCGTAAAGTCTTTGCGTGCCCTCTTCCTGCTTCGATCGTACCTGAAATCATCAACATTTGTAAATTCAATCCTTGGGACTTGCCTGGTTAGTGATATTATTGATTCCAACTTTTCTCTTCTTTTTTAAGACAAATTCAAAACTATATGTCATATTTTTTTGTTATAAAGGTTGAAACCAAATTTAACATGCATGAAGGTTTCATCACTTGGTACTAAATTCCATCAAAATTCTCCACATATAGGCGGAACCAAGGGAGGGTCAAGCGTGTCAACACCAGAGTTTGTTGTTTTTATGTATAAAAATTTCAAGGAAAAGATGAAGTTGGATTCTTAGTCGTTGGTAAAGAAAAGAACCTTATAATAACCCGACTAAAATTTTCTGGTTTCGTCAGTATATATACAATAATGTAAAAGAAATCATTTGTTAATTAGAATTTACATGTTTTGTTACATGCAGCCCAATTATGCACCTTTTAATTTTGAATTTAATGATAAATAGGGGACTGGGAGCAAGATAGGTACTTCTTCAGCAAGAATGAAGCCAAGTATAGCAACGGGCATAGATCAAATCGCGCAAGTGATGATGGATATTGGAAAGCAACTGGTTTCGACAAGCAGATCACAAGGTGTTGTAACTCACGAAGAAAAGAGATCATCACGGGGATGAAGAAAACACTTGTGTTCTACAAAGGCAAGCCTACATACGGGGAATCGACCACGAGAACATGTTGGATTATGCACGAGTATCGTCTCGTTCATTCACCTTACTCACCAAAAACAAGCTCAAGTGACAAGGTATAGTAACGTATATTATCCTCCTTTAGTTTATGAATACACAATGTTCTTACTTTTTGTCATTACATATGAACAATGAAATGTATCATTATTAACTTTAATTAAATTTTTGAACTTAGTAACGCGTAATTCTAACGTTATCTTCGCGCTTTCGTGGTTTGTTTCAGCAGAGATCTTGGATTCAAATGGGAAACTGGGTTCTATGTCACATTTTCTTGAACAAAAGATGTAGAAAAGTAGGAGTTTCAGATGGGAAGACTATATCAAGTGGTTTAACTCCACAGAAAGAGCTTCTGCATCATGGTTTGATGATGAGAAATGATGGGATTAATGACATATATGAACCATCATCATCATCATCAACATCATCAGCAACAACAACATCATCATCTTCATCCTCTTGTGGTTCTAGTGTGGTGACTCATGAAGTTTCTTCATGCAGAAAGTTATTACATCATGAAGATATATATCAAGAATAATGTAGACACTTAATGGAGCATTTTGCTTCAATTGTTAAATTTTAGAGTTTCTTTTTCTGTATTGTAATATGATGTTCGATCTTTTGGTCATGATGAAATATAAGAAATGATTTATTCTGCTAGAAGTCTGCCTAATTATTCGACTAATGATACGTATTCATGAATATATGATGGGATTAAGAGGTGATGGACATTTTTAAATTCATACCATTAACGAATTATTTACAACTAATGATACTTATCATGAATATGCGTACACCTTCACACGTGTGTACATAAACTAATTTTCTCATATATACTTTTTTAACTTCATTAGAGATGAATAAATTCTCTTATATTAAACACTTTTTAAGTTTGAAATTAAAATTATGATTCATATTCTTTTGTATATGTTCACTCCATGGATCACTTTTGTATATGTGTGTCCCAACTTTTAGTGATTTGTATAGATCTCTTTCATTCATGTGCATGTGTGTTAATTTATAAATATGAAGTATTAATATGCCGAATAAATTAAATAATTTATTTTCAGGCTATTCAATATGTCATGATCAAGCCAATCCTCAAATACATATTTCATTCTGGGATTGTGTGTGTCTAACATGATATTCAGAGACATATCATGTTTAAGTTCATGTAAAATTTTAGTTTTGTGTCACGTGCGGCCCATCGACTCATGAACACTAATATTGGCTCAACTTATCACATCATTTATGATCTTTCATTATAAACACAAATTAAACCTATATCCTATCAAAAAAAGTTTAGCTATTGTGGGATCAAATTAATTATATATATAACAACTAGCTTTAGTAAACCCATGTATACACGGGTTGAATAAATAAAATATTAATATAATAAATTTATTAATTATAAAATTATATTTTAAGATATGACATGGCTAAAATTACGTATGAGAAAAAAATATAAATAATAAAACAGTGATATCAACTAAAATTTTGTTTTTTTTAAAATAAACATTTTGTTCCAAAACAAACTGTATAAAAATGTCAATTTTAAATTTTTTCTTATTACAACTACCAAATTTGATTATTTTTTGTTTTTAAAAAATTGATTTTTTAAAAATATCAATTTATTTAGAAATAACCTTAATAAATAGATTTTTTCTTAATTTATTAAATATTAAAAAGTTTTAAAATTATATTATTAGTAATTAAGGTAATTATTTAATATGATAGAGAGACAGGAAAATTTTGATGAGGATGATTATGATGCTGACACGTGACATCCTATTTACCCTTTTATTAGTGTAGGAAGATTAGAAGTCGTGTGAATAACTTTTTTCAATTGGGCCGTATATCTAACAACCACTCGTACCCTACCACATGGCAAGGTTAGAATTTATATATTTTTTTTATTCCTCAACAATGTTATGGATTATGTATTTTTTCTTTTAATTAGAAAACAAAAAGATGTGTTGCTCCACTGGTTACTTGGGTGCTGTTTGTTTTTTCTGCAGGAAAACATCTGCAGTCTGCGAACCACATCTGCAGACATCTGCAGCAGAAGAGGTGGACCAAATGTCTGCAGTCTGCAAGAAAAAGACTGTTTGTTTTTAACATCTGCAGAATGCTGAAATATTCTGTAATTAAACTAAATTAATTTTTTAAACTCTAAAAACAACTAATACATTAATATATAAATAAAAGTGTTAACTCAGCAATTTCATCTCTTAATTGACTCATATAATCTCGATGTTTATCCCAATATACTTATAACGTGCAACCCTATACACCCCACTGACCACTATGCTTTGAATGCATTCAAGCCGAACCACTTGTGATTTACTAAAATCGACTCGGTAAAATGAGGTCATAAATGCAAGTTGATCAATGATATAGAACTGAGAGAACCAAATGGGCATATTTTACTGTTCTACATGTACATCATATACATTATAACTGAGAGAACCAAAACAATAAATAAGTAACATCAAAACCAATAAAAACAATAAGCTTGCTCAATTCTTCATCATTCCTCACAGCCAATTGAATATGCCTGGACACAATTCGAGTCTTCTTGTTATCCCTTGTAGCATTACCAGCCAATTCAAGAACCTATCAACAACCAATTTCATCATTACAATTTCAACCAACAAAAATTGAAACCATAAAACTTTACAAGATTACAAAACAATTGAATTGTTCGATGAAATTGGAAATTAACCTAATACCCACCAATTTTTCCATAACAAATTCAACCAACAAACAATTGATACCCTAAAGCTTACAAATTTACCAACACAATTGAATAGATCGATGAAATTAGACATTAACCTAACAACCACCCATTTCACCATTACAACTTCAACCAAAGGAAAACAGAAACCCTAACACCTACAAATTGAAGAAAAAAAACTTGAATCGATGAATGAAATTAGAAATTAACCTAACAACCACCAATTTCACCGTTTATAATTCAACCCACAAAAACCCAAACCCTAAAACTTACAAATTCACAAAACATGAACTTCCTGCTCATGAAGACATAAAACCAAAGGAAATGTAAGAGTAGGCCAGACAAATATCCAAAACATATTAAGTTTTGGTAAAATCACACAACTGCTCATACACAATACACAAACAAATTTATTTTGATGATCTTTTATAAGGCAGGATAAGATATACAAAGAGAACATGATTAGTTAATAAATCGGACAATCGCATATTAACTTGCAATGTAAGCACAACTTGATAATCGTAGCGTTAAGCAAATCAATAAAAGGATCATGATAAGGATATGCATAATAAAAACGTAGGTGAGTATAACAACCGAAGAGTCAAGCTCATAAATATAAACAGATAAGAAAATCACACCACCAATGTATAAACTATAAACAGCAACTACCTCAGTTAAGAGCCTAATAATCATTCACATAACAAAAAATGTAAAAGAGAAGAACACACCCCACAATTAGATTCAACTTATTGTTATTTCAAATTATTATACTTGGTTTCTTGCTTATAAACAATAAACATACTTGTGAGTCAGATACTCAACTTGGAAAACAAATGGCGTGTTCAATGTCTTTTGCCATTTGGATTTTCATGTCTTTTGAATATGCCATGTATATTTAGAAGCAAAGTTCTGCGCAAATGTTTTGAAATGCTTCAAAAAAAGAGTCAAAAGAACTTAGGTAAAGTGGTAAACTAATCAATATACTCAAAGAACCAATCACATTTGGATGAATCCTTAATCAAGGTTTAGAAAACATAGTTCCAAGCAAATGGTTTCCAAATACTAAAAAGCTAATCACAGTTGTTCCAAAACAAGACTCAAATGAAACACAAAGTATCAAAACATACTCAAACAACCAATCACATTTCGATGATCCCTTAATCAAAATCAAAGTACTGTAAGAGCAAGCTATTACTTACCTTGATACAGAGATTACCAGTGCAAATGATGTGTTGAATCTTGCCAGGAACAAGCATAGATTTAAACTTAGCAGGCAGATCAGGTGCCCTATGCGGGATATGCAAATCCCCAATTGCCAACACCAACACCATCTTACCAAACTCCCACAAGCTGCTACACACAGAGCTCAAACTCTCACAAATGCCCTAAATCCTAAAGGATCCAATATTTCAGTAAACCCTAAAACACAAGGATTACGCAAAGAAACTCGATTCAATGACGATCAATTTACAGAAGAAATCAACGGGATCACAGATTCACAGAATGATCTTAGGTTTCAGTAAACCCTAATACAAACACAAACTGTAATCAAGTAACTGAAAGTGACAAATCAAAACCAGAGATCAACACAAGTATATTCAATTATCAATTACCTCAAGTGTTCACTGATTGAGTCAACTGATCTACAAATTTACAGTATTTTATGTAGTAATTTGGAAAATTAAAATCGATCGTCGAAGGGGGGCTGTAGTCGCGAGTGGGGAAGAAGGGGGACGGGGGGCTACGGTCGCGAGGCTGGAGGCGGTGGAGCGGTGGTGCGGCGGTAACCGACGGGAGGGAGGCGGTGGTTTGTGGTGGTGTGTGTGAAGATGGTTGTGAAGATGATTTGTGAAGAAGGTTGTGAAGAAGGTTAGGGCTCAAAACAAATCAAAACAAATCAGAAGAGAAGAGGTGAGAAGAGGTGTGAAGACATTGTTCCACCTCTTCTCCCTGCAGAGGTGAGGAAGACGTTTTTAAATGAAACGTCTTCCAAAAAACAAACAGTCTGCGAACTTAAAACCTCTTCCCGCGTCTGCGAGCGCGCAGATGAAGAGGTGGGGAAGAGGTTTTTTAAAAAAACAAACACAACCTTGGTTAGTAATCTGATGTGGCGCTTCTTTTGTCCTCCCCAACCCTTTTTAGTCGATTTTTTAAATTTTTAGTTTTTCTTTTCATTTTTATTATTTTGATTTTTTTATATATATTTTTATATTTTTTCCATCCACATTCTTTTTATTTGGCTAAAAAGATAATGTTTTAATTTTATGTTTTATTTTATTAAATTTTACTTCTTACTTCTCAATTACGTTTTGCCTTATTTCTAGCATCATTTTTTAACTAAGCTTTACTTTTTATGACATATAAAAGTTAATATCTGGTTTAAATATTTTTTAGTGTAACAACATATTTCTTTCTAAATCCCAAATGTATCGTATGACATGCTTATTTCTATTTGCATTCCTGAGACGTTGTTTTATATTTTTGTAGCATAAACTTACGATATGTTTACTTATGCATGTTTATAGGTAGTATGTTTTGGTTTAATGCATGTATAAATTCATCCCGTAAAGTTAATTAAAAATTGTGTGTGTTAGATACGACTAAAAAAAGCGTTATCACGTTGTGTAGCGCGTGTGTATATACATTGCCAAGCGAGAGACAATCAAAACCAAAACATTAATACACATGGTTGCTGGTTTGACAACAACAGAAGATAGTTGCATTGTTAATCAATACATGTTTGTTGGCTCTTTCCATTAGTGATTGAGCATGCATTATATACATAGATCTAACCACATCTCCCCCCACATGGTTTGACAAAGAACTTTCGTTCTTAATTAGAGCAACAAATTGATCATGCATTACTTCATTTTTGTTGGTTAAGTTTATAAATGTACTTGGTAATATCCGTCCCCAAGGGACATCTTTTGGTAATTAAGTGGCTCCCCCTGTCCAAAAAGTTGATGGTTTAAATACTATAAGATGCAGATATAAACAATTAATAACAATAGAATAAAAGTTTGTTCTAAGAAAAAAAACATGGTAATGTCTTATTAAGATGGAGTAACGGTAAAGATGTGTATGGGCGATGACTAGAGCTAGGGTTAGATGCTCGATCTCCTTAGTCGTAGCTGAGGAACCTAAGTAGGTTAAAACCATCGATTACAAAGCATCTGGATTTAACCACCAAATCTTTTAAGAACCCAAGAGAACCCAACAATCATTAAGAACCTAACCCAAGTAAACTGATAGCATAAAAGGAAAAGTTTGTGTGGGAGTAAAAGTCTTGCATAAGTTATTATATATCTTAAGAGTTTGAATTTATAGTTTTTTTAGTATTTATATTTGTTTGGTTTTATCTCTTATTGGTTGTGATTGTATGCTCCTATAAGTATTATTATGTGCTATTGGATGAATGGTGGATTATGTTTTGAATTAAATAATTCTATTGATGACTTTTGGGGTTTTACAAAGTTTGAAGTCGTCTGCCATTTTGATGGCTTACAATAACTGCATTATTTAGCATCAGACCTCCATGTTATCAACACGGGTCGATGTGGAGGAGGAAGAACCCGTGTTCGTAGAACCATCGATCGAGGCAACAACAGAGGTGATCCAACAACATATTTAAGATCTTAAGTTACAACGGAAGATCATAAATAACAGCAAAACAGGTAGGGCCACACCTGAGGATTTTAGTCCTGAATTGGCTAAAAAAATACCCTTTGACCCTAACGAATTAAATAATATAAAGTAATTTTTTAAACGAAAACAAACGTTATAATAATAAACGTAATAAAATCATAGTATTAAGAAAACATTCCGTAATAGCTAACCAATTAATCTTTCTATTCAACTTCGTTGCTAGCGCCTCTCTAAACTGAATTTTTTTTCCGTTTTATCCCTTATTGGCGGAGAATTGCGACTTGGGCTTTTATTAAAAAAGCTTTTAAGTTGGATTGGTGAAAATGAGTTATAACTAATAAGTTTATTTAATGAAAATTTACATCACCAATTTCTCTTATTATAACTCTATACATAACCCCT
Organism: Flaveria ramosissima; assembly: GCA_025215565.1. Classification (NCBI taxonomy): domain Eukaryota; kingdom Viridiplantae; phylum Streptophyta; class Magnoliopsida; order Asterales; family Asteraceae; genus Flaveria; species Flaveria ramosissima. The sequence goes on from CM046031.1 coordinate 3,506,080, forward strand.
GTATACCAACACACATATGCACTGCTCATGCTCATCAATACAAAAACCAAACCTAACTGATTTCAGGTATAGTACCAGTAATTACTTATACGTATACTTGGCCATTCTGATTTTTACAAGAATAGTTTCAGTGTTTACCTAACATTTTCATATACGTAAACTTATACAATCAACAAAAAACACTACCACAACAACAATCACAGATTCAATTACAGTTACTAATCTTAAAAACATTTTCAATTTCGTCGCAGATCATATTCTATATTAGGGCCCCACTTTGTTCTAAAACGTTGATTCAATATGCTTATCAAAATCATTCAGAGGTAGTATTTCTATGTCCCATACCAAAGTTTAATAACATATGCCATCTACATCAAACTTGGTTAATTCATAAATTCTACCACTTTCTATACCACATCAAATGTTTTCCCATACGTAATTTAACCCTAAATATCAACAATTCTGTTACACTAATTTAACATCACCGCCTTTAAATCCCCATAATTTTTAATTGAATTTTATATAAAGACGGGCATTGTAAAACCTAAAACTGCCTACACTTTGTTACATTCAATTCCTAATTCTAAGAACATTTAACCATCTACATTTTCAAACTATAAAAACCTCCAAATTAAACATTAACTATATTAGCATCTGTTGTTATCCTTTTAGTTAAGCCTAATTAACACTGAATCAACACCAAGAACAGTATTGCATGTACGATCAACCCACATTTCAGGTTCATACACAATCCTTCATACGAATAACACATCAATGAGTAACAACTAACATACCTCGACCACTTTCGATGTTCTCTGAACGATCCTCCGCCTTTCTCCGCGTAATTTTACAGAGGAGATGCTTTTTGAAATGTCTATATTTTGCCTAATGATCTCCGATGATCTTCTAATTTTTTGGAAGATTCCACGGTTATCACCCGGAAATAGAGTAGTTTCCATAGTCGAACTACTTGTGATTTTACACCAATACCCTTTTCATATATATTACACATTTAATTGACTTGTCAAATTACATCAATGCCCCCTTTAATCTTAACCACACATTCATTTAATCAATGGCCAGTAAAGGTTCTTAGAGTTCTCGTAAAAAACGAAGTCCTGCAATGAACCGGACCCTACATATATATATATATATATATATATATATATATATATATATATATATATATATATATATATATATATATATATATATATATATATATATATATATATATATATATATATATATATATATATATATATATATATATATATATATATATATATTAAAAAGTTAAATGAAAACAAAATTTTAAAATTTTTGAGCCATTGAGCAAGTAGGTCTTGGACGGTTGTCTAGCCCGCCCCTCCCCATGATCAGCTATGGAAATAGATGCAACAGCCAACAAGGAAACCGGTTTAGAAACTTTGTAACGCATGGTTTTACAACGATTTCATATTTTATATAAAGTTTTGGGTGTTATCAGCACACGTCAAAATTTCTTTTGTTTATAAAGTCACATATACTATCAATGCCGTTTCAATGTACGGGTTCTTTGCAACATTTTGATATTATTTTTTCATGATTTTACATCCACAAAGTTCATTTCGTAACACTATTATATATACTAAAAGGGTTCTGAATTCATACACCTTTTATGTCTCTAACAAAAGATAAACTAAAATTTACAAAAAAATAAACTACAGTTTAAAGAGTAAACTTTAATTTACACCCATGTAACTGACAATTTCTCTTTTTGTATATTGTAGTTTATAGAGGGATGATGTGTATGTGTTGGGTGTCGAATCCAGTAAATAATTAATTAAAATGTGAACCTACCATACACACACTAAGAATAGTATGAGCGAAAGTAGGGTTCGTGTCCTCAGGGATACGTGTCAATTATTTTATACCAAAAACGTTTTAGCACAGTTACTTTTGATTGATTATGGACTAAGAAAGGTGGGGGTTTTAACTACAAACTAAAACTAAAAGTAAATTGCAAAAAGTAAAAAAATTCCGGTGACCCGACACGACCGTGTCAAAACTATAAAGGAAATTCAACGCGGCCATGTTAAGGTTCTGCTGGAAAAACGAAAATTGACTTTTTTTGTATTTTCTAATTATGAAAAAGGGATTACTAAAAACGTTAATTAAATGGTGAAGTAAATTCAAATATAAAAACTAATTTCAACACTAAGGCAATTTCTTGATTTGATTTGGCTTACGATCATTAACGATTAAGGTGCAATGACAATTTTCAATTAATGATTTGTATCGATACTAGACATCACGCCGTTCGGATATCCCCTCTATCTAATGTCCAATCAATCGCAGTTCGTTGATTGGAGCCAACCCGCTACTCTAAGCTCACGCCGTTCGGATCTTAGCGTGCGGGTTGCGACGATAGAAGTATCGATTATAATTAAACACACACGCAGTTCGGCATGCTTAACTAGATTGTGTGATTCTATAACGAGAATGAATTCATAGACAAACTCAAACCGTTAATTGTTCCTTATATCAAAAATCAAAACTTGGTTAGGGTTTTAAAACTTGAAGAACTTTATTAGAAAAATTAATAAAGTGACCAATTTTATTAACAATCTAATATATACCGGATTAGATCCGGGTTAAGATCAAGAATCAAACAAACAAACCTTCAAAATAAAAACATCTCATAATTGCTTCACATAAGTTCAAACCAAAATCATAGAAATCAAACCTTAATGTTGAAATCAAGGTTGTTCTAGCCGGACATGACGGCTAGATCAATCAAACTGAAATAAAAATAAACTTACGAAACAAAAATACGAATGATTAAATGTCTTCAATCTTAAGAATTTAACAAAAAGAACCAATTTGCAACAGGTCTTCTTGCTTGATAAACTTAGTTCTTCAATGAAATCCTCTCAAGATGCTCCAAGATGCCTCTTTTTTTTCAGCCTTCTTCTATTTATTCTTCTCCTTTAACTTGCATATCCATCTTTTTAGGCTTTATTGTTTTCTATGCACTCTTTAAAATTCAGGATTCTACTTAATAAATATTTTATTTTAAGTCTTTTTTTTTCTCTCTCAATTGAATGCACCTACAAAACAAACCAAAACACACTAAAGTAGATTCCATTTCACAAAACTTCTATTATATAAAATAATTAAAAAATGCATGCAACTAATGCAAAATTTATGCTAAAATATACTCTAAAATTACTATAATTTATGACAAAAAATATAACTAACAAATCTCCCCAAGCTTAAACCTTTCCTTGTCCTCAAGGAAGTCAAGACTAGAAATAAATCGGAAAGTGATAACAAGGCATATAGTCATATAATTAGAATATTGGCAATACCATTCTTAGCTCCACGTAAGAAGTATGAGCATGAAATCATCTTCTTATGCTAATTTTTAGTTGTCGTGGACAAATTAGGTTTTCAAGATTTTTATAAACAAATATGCACAAATTGCTAGTTATGATCCTCTAACCCTTAAGTTTCGGATTTATTGTTTCATATCAATTAATGCATGTTAAATTACTCATTTAAATGTGCCAACACTTTCTTCACACGATGGAAACCTTCCTAACCTCAAGGACTATAGAGAGCAAATGGTCAATTTTTCACCACACAAGATCACAAATGATTTTTTTGTTGCCATTATTGCGGCTTATTTATCTTATAACTAACTTCTCTTCTTTTTTTTTTTCTTCTCTTATTTTTCTTTTTCCTTTTTTTTCTTTTTTTCTTTTTTTTTCATTTGGACTTGGCTCTCAACCTATTTTTGCTAGATATCAGTCTTCTTATGTGATCAGATCAGTATTAAGCACACATGACTATTAGGTGTTTTATCTTTGTAAATCCAAAAATAAAGGGCATTAGCATAACGGAGCACATCTATCTATTTATTACTATCAACTTATTTGTATACGCAACCTACGATTAGCATAATAAAGGGTAATATCATTTTTCATGTTATTCTCAAAATCTTTCCCAAGGCTACGAAAGTGTTACCTTCTTCCTCTTTTTTGACTTTTTTTACACTAATGTAAATGCATACCTAATATTACCATGATCATGTTAACTAAATGCAATACAACCCTAATATTACCATGACTATAATGCAACCCTAAATGCAATATGTAATTGAATGATAAGTAAGACGAAAGAAATTAAAATTACCTCTCCCCAAGCTTTGAATTTAGCGTCGTCCTCGAGGCTTAGAGTAGAGAGTGGGATGAAATTTACTAAGGTGGTTGATGGTGGGGTGGAAAGAACGAAGGATAGATGTGGTTGTGAAGTCAAGGTCAGGAAGAAGCCAAGTAGCAATTCTGTTTAGAGACAGGTTTGAGCATTTTTTTTTAACTCAGAAGGTTTACGCGGCCGTGTCTGTTTTATAAAGCAATCGTTGCGCGGCCGTTTCAACCTCCTGTTTGACACCTTTTTTTGCAAAGGATGAAAATGAATAACACAAAAAAATATTAGAACAAGATAGAAATAGAAAACCAAACAAAAAATGGTTGCCTCCCGCGTAGCGCCTTTCTTTAACGTCTTTGGCTAGACTTTTAGAAGTCTCATTCAGTCTGGTGCCTGTGGAATAAATGAAAAAACTTTTTCATTAGTAATTGGTAATTCTATTTTTTGTTCTTCATACCTTGTTTTCTTTTGTGTACTCATGAATATCAAGACTTCCATCAACACCTCCCCAAGCTTGAACTTTTCAGTAAGCTCCTTTGTTATTAATTTATCAATGCTTCTATTTAACACCAATGCTAGAACACCATGATTAGATAACTCAAAACAATCATCAGTTAAAGGTTCAATAATATCTAACCAATTCAAAGAAGAAATATCACTGGGATATCGCATTGCATCATCTATGTTGAAATTGATTACCTCCCCATCAAACTCCATAGGAAGTGTACCATTATAAACATTAATCTTAGTTCTAGCAGTTTTTAAAAATGGTCTTCCCAACAAATTATACCTTGAATTTTTAGAGTCATCATCTTTTATATCTAACACATAAAAGTCAGCTGGGAACACTAGTTCATTCACTTGAACCAACAAATCCTCTAATACACCGTTTGGATGTACTATAGACTTATCAGCTAATTGAATGACCACCCCGGTCCTCTTTAATGGTCCTACATTAAGTGTTTTAAACATTGAGTATGGTAGAACGTTAATAGAGGCTCCAAGGTCAAGCATTGCTCGAGGAACACTAACATTCCCCAATTTACAAGGAACGGTGAAGATACCTGGATCCTTACACTTTGGGGGTAATCTCTTTTGTAAAACAACAGAAACATTTTCACTTACCTTCATTGTTTCATTACCTTTCAGCTTCTTCTTTGACGTGCAGAGTTCCTTCAAAAATTTAGCATACCTTGGAACTTGTTTAATAACATCAAGAAATGGAATATTTACCTCTACCTTCCGGAAAGTTTCCATGATTTCTTGTTCTTCCCTTTATTTTTGTGTACCTCTTAGTCTTGATGGGAATGAAGGCAAAGGAGTAAATATCACAGCATTTTTAATTGGATTTGATGCTTTATTCTTTTTATCCTTCTCATTTGCATCAAAGGTTGTTTCCTTCTTGTCTACTTCACGTATTCCAGGGCCTTTAGAACTCTCATCACTTCTCAAGTTAATAGCACAAACATTATGCTTAGGATTTGTCTCGGTTTGAGCGGGTAGTTTACCTTTAGATTCCAACTTACTTACGGAATTGGCAAGTTGAGCTACTTGCTGCTCTAAGTTCTTAATGCTAGCTCTTGTCTCTTGTTGGAATGTGTGTGTGCTGGTTGCTAAACTCTTGACAATATCTTCCAAAGACATCCCTAAGCTTCTTGTTTGTTGTTGTTGGCGAGTCTGAAAGTTTTGTTGATTGTTTTGCATCTGAAAGGGAGGTCTTTGATGGAATTGTGGGGCTCTTTGTGGATAACCAACATTGGGTGGTTGTCCCCATTTTGGTTATTTCTTTGTTGTTCATAGGATCTTGAATTCTGCCATGGATAACCTCCCATTGCTTGTGTTTCTTCAACATCTTCTTGAAGTGTGGGACACATGTCAGTGGGATGTCCAAATTGTAAGCATATTCCACACACTCGAGGTTTTTGCTCAGCTTCCTTGCCTTTTGTAAGCTGCATTACAGCTTTAGTAAACTCAGCGAGTTGGCTTTCAATGTGAGGAGTGCTCACTTCTTTAACCGCCCGTGGTACTTCGTCATACCATCCATCTTCTTGTGAGGAATGTTTGGTATCTTCAGCTATGGAAGTTATCAATTCTCTGATTTGGGTTGGTGTTTTATCAAGTAAAGCTCCTCCACTAGAGGCATTTATCAAACGCCTTTCTAGTGGTGCTAATCCTTCACAAAAGTATTGAAGTAATTGATGTTCCGAGATGCCATGTTGTGGGCATCGAGCACAAAGCTTCTTGAATCTTTCCTAATAAGTATGCAAAGCTTCTCTTTTTGCTTGTTTGATCCCGATGATCTCCTTGCGTAGAGTAGATGCTTTGACTTCTGGGAAGTAGTTGTCTAAATACAGTTTTGCAAGATCATTCCATGTGTTTATCGACCCCGGTGGTAGGTAATATAACCATTCTTTAGCTGAATCTTGCATAGCAAAAGGGAATGCCCTAAGCTTGATTTGGTCTTCAGTAACGTTGTGCGGCTTCATTCCGGAACACACTACATGAAATTCCTTGAGAAACTTATGAGGATCTTCATTCTCAAGGCCTCGGAAGAGTGGTAACAAGTGGATGAGACCGGATTTCAACTCAAAGTTCACCATAGCGGGGTAGTTTATGCAAAGGGGTTGTAGGGTAACATCGTGGGTTGCCCATTGACTAAGGGTTTGTTCGGCTGGAGCTGCCATGGTTGGTTCGGGTAAGGGTGGTTCTTGATGGATAGGTGATTGTGGTGGAGTGGTGGTTGTTTGTGAGGGTTGTTGTGATTCGGTGTCGGATTCGAATTCACTTGACAAGGGTATATCTTGCCAAATGTCGGTGACCGGAGGTGAAATAATTGGTGTTGAGGAACTTGCTGACTTCTTTCGGAGCTTCGCTTGTTTCCTTAACCTCTTTGCGGTCTTCTCAATCTTCGAGTCAATATCAAGTGATGTACCTGTACGAAAAGATCTTGGCATAAAATGATTAGAATCGTCGTATCCCCGGCAACGGCGCCAATTTGTTGGGTGTCGAATCCAGCAAATAATTAATTAAAATGTGAACCTACCGTACACACACTAAGAATAGTATGAGCGGAAGTAGGGTTCGTGTCCTCAGGGATACGTGTCAATTATTTTATACCAAAAACGTTTTAGCACAGTTACTTTTGATTGATTATGGACTAAGGAAGGTGGGGGTTTTAACTACAAACTAAAACTAAAAGTAAATTGAAAAAAGTAAAAAAATTCCAGTGACCTAACACGACCGTGTCAAAACTATAAAGGAAATTCCACGCGGCCGTGTTAAGGTTCTGCTGGAAAAACGAAAATTGACATTTTCTTGTATTTTTTAATTATGAAAAAGGGATTACTAAAAACGTTAATTAAATGGTGAAGTAAATTCAAATATAAAAACTAATTCCAACACTAAGGCAATTTCTTGATTTGATTTGGCTTACGATCATTAACGATTAAGGTGCAATTACAATTTTCAATTAATGATTTGTATCGATACTAGACATCACGCCGTTCGGATATCCCCTCTATCTAATGTCCAATCAATCGCAGTTCGTTGATTGGAGCCAACTCGCTACTCTAAGCTCACGCCGTTCGGATCTTAGCGTGCGGGTTGCGACGATAGAAGTATCGATTATAATTAAATACACACGTCGTTCGGCATACTTAACTAGATTGTGTGATTTTATAACGATAATGAATTCATAGACAAACTCAAACCGTTAATTGTTCCTTATATCAAAAATCAAAACTTGGTTAGGGTTTTAAAACTTGAAGAACTTTATTAGAAAAATTAATAAAGTGGCCAATTTTATTAACAATCTAATATATACCGGATTAGATCTGGGTTAAGATCAAGAATCAAACAAACAAACGTTCAAAATAAAAACATCTCATAATTGCTTCACATAAGTTCAAACCAAAATCATAGAAATCAAACCTTAATGTTGAAATCAAGGTTGTTCTAGCCGGACATGACGGCTAGATCAATCAAATCTGAAATAAAAATAAACTTACGAAACAAAAATACGAATGATTAAGTGTCTTCAATCTTAAGAATTCAACAAAAAGAACCAATTTGCAACAGGTCTTCTTGCTTGATAAACTTAGTTCTTCAATGAAATCCTCTCAAGATGCTCCAAGATGCCTCTTTTTTTCAGCCTTCTTTTATTTATTCTTCTCCTTTAACTTGCAAATCCACCTTTTTAGGCTTTATTGTTCTCTATCTTCAAAAAAATCTAAAGATAATCATATTCAACAAATATTCCTAAACTTTAGGAATTTTCCCTGCACTCTTTAAAATTCAAGATTCTACTTAATAAATATTTTCTTTTAAGTCTTTTTTTTCTCTCTCAATTGAATGCACCTACAAAACAAACCAAAACACACCAAAGTAGATTCCATTCCACAAAACTTCTATTATATAAAATAATTGAAAAATGCATGCAACTAATGCAAAATATATGCTAAAATATACTCTAAAATTACTATAATTTATGACTAAAAATATAACTAACAAATCTCCCCAAGCTTAAACCTTTCCTTGTCCTCAAGGAAGTCAAGACTAGAAATAAACCGGAAAGTGAAAACAAGGCATATAGTCATATAATTAGAATATTGGCAATACCATTCTTAGCCCCACGTAAGAAGTATGAGCATGAAATCATCTTCTTATGCTAATTTTTAGTTGTCGTGGACAAATTAGGTTTTCAAGATTTTTATAAACAAATGTGCCCAATTTGCTAGTTATGATCCTCTAACCCTTAAGTTTCGGATTTATCGTTTCATATCAATTAATGCATGTTAAATTAGTCATTTAAGTGTGCCAACACTTTCTTCACACGGTGGAAACCTTCCTAACCTCAAGGACTATAGAGAGCAAATGGTCAATTTTTCACCACACAAGATCACAAATGATTTTTTAGTTGCCATTATTGCGGCTTATTTATCATATAACTAACTTATCTGCAGGATCGGGTTTTGTCACTTAACACTTGTATTTCTCTCAAACTCACTTATAATATCACTCAAACAAGATGAAGCAATGCCTTTGACAAGAGTTGATAATAATATAATAAGTAATCAAAGCAACAAGCAGAAATATTTTCAAGGTACTTGTATATATTACTTCTCAACTCAAGATTACAAGACACTTACAAGCATAGAACATGAGTTACAATGAGAAACTATATATACTAGATCCTACAGCCGGTTATACTTGATACCAGCTGGAAACCTACGACTAAAGCATATACTACAATGCTATAGTTAAGGTATCTTAGATAAAGTATTATCTAAGATATGGTAGTCATGACATGTCCATGACTTACCTTTTGTCACCAACTAAAGATGGCAACTGTACTTAACATAAAAAGGTAAACAGTAGATTAAAGTATGGTCAACTACATGGCTTTTGAGAAAACGCCATGCAGTATCTCAGAGATTTGCAGCGGACTGTCAGACAGACCATACTTATGTCTACTGGATAATAGAAGTGTCTTCCGAAGGTTAACTGGCTTCGGAAGAACAAGTTCTTCCGAAGCCACTTATACTTCGGAAGATGCTTCTATGCTTCCGAGGCTTTAAGGACTTCTTTATACTTCGGAAGTTGACTTCAGAACTTTGTCTTCAAGTCTTGAACCTTCGGAAGTAGCTTCTTTACCTTCGGAAGTTGGAGTTCTCCTTCGGAAGTGTATTTTACACTTAGACTTCAGAAGAGCTCTTTCTTCCTTCGGAAGTCCCACACTTGGCTTCGGAAGTCCTTTGTATGTAGTACTCAAAATCTTCTAAGTGATATGGTTTTGGTTGCAACAGCCTCTTATGATCCAACAAACTCCCCCTAGGCTGATGCTACCAAAACTTCACTTATCTCTACTTCTCAAAGTTTTCAGCACCAGGGACAAAAGATATTTGTCTGTCTCTCTGTTCTTCCCGGAAGTGGTGCTGAGAAGCTTGTACAAGTCATTCGTGGATAGGAGATCCAGTCTATCACTTTGAATGACATGCACCCTTTGTTGTGACCCCCTGAAGAGAGTTAGTTGACGGGAGTTGTAGTCATACTCCCATCTAACTATGGACTCAAGTTCAGGACCTTCAACCATTTAAAGAAAGGCTTTGTCTTTGGTTGCTGATCCTTTCCTTTCCTCCTCCTCTCTCCGTTTTGACTCCTCTTCGACCTTGCTTCTTGCAGTGAGCTCGGCCATGTGAAGGCTGCCTAGATGATTTCTGATGTGAGCAGCTACTTCGGAGTTTGAGGGGTTGGAGAATGGTTTCTCTGCTAACTCAGCAATATCAAATCTGCTTAAGTGTAGCAGAGATGAGGCATTCAGCCTGTTAATCTCACCATTCTCTCTCTCAACAACAAAGTTGTGAGAAGAGTCTTCGAACCTCCACTGGACTATCTTCTTTCTGGGTACAAGAGATTGTCTTGGTACCCTATCTCCTTTCTTTGTGTCCAGCAGAGTCACCAGCCTTCTCCTCAGCTTCTTTTCTTCCTCATTCAATGTATCTGAATTGAGGCCAAATAGTCTTGCGGCTTGGTCCAAAGTTCCTCTTGGCAGATCAAGAAACTCATCTCTTGTGAGGGAACTGAGGATCCATCAACATAAGTCAGGTTGACTGTATCCTCCTCACATGAGATGTCGCTCAGAGTAGTGCAGTTGATGAGCTTGGTTTTGATCGCCTTGAATTCCTCCATTGAGAGATGTTTGGAAGGCTGAGGGGATGGTTTGATTGGTTGTTGGGTAGGTTTAGGAGGTTGGGTTCTGGGTAAGGTTTTAGGTTGGATGATGGGTAGTTTAGGTGGTTGAGGTGAGGGAGTTGGTAGATGTGAAGGTGTAGGTTCAGGGGTGAAAGGTTCAGGTTCAGTTCTGATTGGGAAGGGAAAGGGTATTGGTTCAGGTTGATGTTGGGTTTGGATATTTGGCTGAGGGGTGGCTTTGAAGGTCATCCCCTGTCCCCTTCTATACATCTCCTTTCTTCTCCCTGCACGAATGTCAGCCTTGATGTCACTGACATGTCGTTGGAGAGTCTTCTCAGACATTGGACCCACTTGCATGCCAGAGAAGCCGTGAGCTTTAAGATAGTTCTTCATCCAAGCTTTGTCACCTATCTTCTTGGCGGCAGACAGTCTAGCCTCTTCTTCCTTCTTCTTCTTTTCTACCAGCTTCTCCCTTGCAGCTCTCTTTCTCTCCTTCTCCATTTGATCTTGCTCTTTGTTAAAGAGCCACAAGATCGTGTCACTGTTGTGTGGAGACAACTCCTCTTGAGAGAATCCTCTGGAGAGTAGGAAAGTGATCCTTTCTCTCCTGAGCTGCAGATCAGCTTCTCTTTCTTTTCTCAGCCTTTCTTCTTCCAAGGCCAACCTTGCAGCTTCTTCTTTTTGCTGTTTTTGCAGCAAGGTTGCCTTTTCAAGCTCTATCAGCTCCTCTAATGGTAGCAGGAGTACATCTTCCGAGGCAGCCCCTAGACTGACAAGTCTATCAATTACCTCCACCCTTCTTCTATTGTTGATTGCCTCTTGGTTGGCTGCAGCTGCTTTTGAACTTGCAGCTAACAGTTTCCCAGTTGGCAGTCTTCCTTTCCTTTTAAGTTTCTCCAGCCTTTCTTCTTCCTGAAGCTCTTCCGAAGTCATCTTCCTTTTGCCTTTAATGTCTTCGGAAGTGCTAGACTTTGGTGGTTCTTGGGTAGAAGATTCAGGTTGGATGGTGGAGGTAGGAGCTGAGGTCAATGCAGATGTAATGGCTAGTGGTTGGCTGAGAAAGTCCTCCCTATTAACCTCAGATGCAAGTTCCAGAATTGCATCTGTGACTATTAGATCATCGGAAAGAGAGAACAGTCCTTCCGCAGCAGCAATTTCAGCTTCGGAAGTTTGAGTTGGTTCTTCCGAGGCTTCGAATTGTGCTTCGGAAGCCTGTGAAAACACACCTTCTGTCCCAACTGTTTCAGTTGCTGGGCCATCAGTCCTAGTTTCCCCTTCGAAATCAATCTCAGGTTCCACTTGGGCCTTAGGTTGACCAACTTCCTCAACAGTGGTAGGAGGTGTATTCAACCTCTGAAGCTCTTGAGCTCCAAAGTAAATCACAGACATATCCGGACTAGGTTGATCAATAAGGGACTCTAAAAGGAACTTGTTGAAGATCCTATTTAGATCCTGAAGCATCCTTTGATCCACTTGAAACACAACTGGAGGAGGCTCAGGGAAGATGGCAGCTTGTTGTCTTGAGCTCAAAGAAGTGAGAGCTTGACTGATGGAATCCTGTCTTTGGCTTTGTTCCTCAACATTCTCCCCCTTTTTGGTAGCATCATCTTGAGAGGTAGATGAGCTAGAGGAAGAGGTCAAGGAGACTTGAACTGGTACATGCCTAACAGATCTCTCAATCTGTTTCTCAGCTAGTTTGACCTTGAGACTTTCAATCTCAAGTTGCTGAGTGGCAGACCTATCCTCTAAAGTCTTAACCTTTGATTCAAGGTTTGAGACTTTAGAAAGTAGGTCTCTTATTGTGAGTTGCATTCTTCCCTCATCTTCTTTGGAAGAATCACGGGGAGATGAGGTAACATACCTAGTATGTTCATCCTCACCACCAGATGTGGTTTCTTGGCACCCTGGTTTCCCTTGCACAATGATGTCTCTTTCAGAGGCATCATAGGGCATGGTTGCCGTAGATTCAGTCTGACTATCGTTACCACTGTCCTGAGGATCCAATGAGGCTCCTTCAGTAGTGGCAGCTGAATCTACATGAGTCCCCTCCACATCAGTGGGACTCACCTCAGTAGGGCTTTGCTGGTGTGGGCTAGAGACAAGAGGTTTCTCTAGGCTCTGTTGATCCTTAATGGGGTGTTGTGGATCAACTTCATTGCCTTGGAGAGACATAGTCTCTTCACCAGCTCCGGTCAATAGGTCAGTAAAAGAGAAGGAATGAAGACCTAAGGACCCGGGACTTTGATCAATGTCAAAAGGCATTGAGCTGTCCCTTGGTGGCTGCTCAGGGGAGTATAGAGACTCACCCTGAGGGCTATCAGCTGGGGTTATGGGCTCATGGGTCTGAGACTGAGGAGACTCAAGACCCATATTGAGGTCAATAGTGAAGGATTGGGGGACCTCTGGCTGAGTGGGAGCCCCTTGTTCCACTCTAGCCTTTTTGGTTTGAAGAGGAGGGGCTTGTTCAATCAGAGTAGATTGAACAAGGGTTCGTTTGGTACGTCTCTGATAGGTGACTTTTATTGGAGGAGAAGGTAGATTTGGAATGGTGAGGGTAGTTGCTGGTGTGGGTTCATCACCTGTGGGGATAACAGGGATGTCACCAGGAGCCATTGGCTCAATCATACCTGGAAGTAGTGCGGTATCCCTTCCAGTGTAGTTGGTAGACACTCTCTTCAAAACTTTGAAGATGGTCGGCCTCATTTGAGGAGCAGACAGAGCAGCTGCACAGACAAGCTTACTCTGATCTAGCTCGCAGTTGATTATGTGCTGTAGAAATCTGGGATACATAAAGAATGTGTCCCTTTGCAGATTTCCCATGAGGTTAGTCAGCACAAACCTGGAGTAGTTGAAGCGCAGGCCTTGTACCAACCCATGAACTAGGCACCCGAGTTCATAGGGAATTTGATCCCATCCCCCGGATTTGTTAGATAAGCAGTGAAGAACCACATGTAGCAGGAACTTCCACTTGTAGGAGAAGTTGAATTTGTAGACTGTAGACCTGCTTACATCTCCACCGTATCCCATTTGGAGATAAGAGTTATCTAACTCAGACTTGGGGAATTCCGTCGGTGCGCCTTCATCATGGAGCTCAAGATGCTCCCTGATGATTTGTTCAGTAAAGACCAACTCTTGGCCACAAACACTTGACCTGATAGCACGAACCCCATTTAGGGTTTCAACCCGACTATTTGCCCAGAATTCGGACATTTGGTTGGTGTAAATGGTAGGGTTTACAGTCAGTGCTGTGTAGTATGAAGATTGGGCTAAGAAAGAGATAATATCAGAGAAGTCAGCATCCCTTGAAGAGTCAAGGAGTGCGACCTGGTTGTGCTGAGGGTTTAGAGCCATTGAGAAAGATAGCAGAGGAAAAGTTCTTGAGAGAGGTAAATTGGAGAAGAAGAAAGCTTTTAGGGCAGTGAATTTGGTAAAAAGAGTGTAAGTGATTAACCGGAAGTATTTAAATGGGTGAAATGGCGGTTTAAAGGGTGGTTTGGATAAGATGATGTGAGGGTTCAGAGGATGATGTGACAGGGGCGGTAAGGTTAAGCCATTTAAATAATCCGACATCATTAACAAAATCTTTACTTTTTACAGAGTGGGGCCCAAAAGATTTCCGTTACACAGTAAAATCCTTCTTCCGAGTATAAGGTATTTCCGAAGGTAAAGTTCTTCCGAAGGCAAATGTACTTCCGAAGGTAAATAAATTGCTTCCGAAGATACATGTTGCTTTCAAGTGGAGAGTATTAAGTGCTTCGGAAGTAGATCTGAGATTACCTCAATCGCTTCTTCCGAGACTTAGTACACTTCCGAGAAGAAAATTATCCTATGAGAAATTTGCTTCGGAAGTTATACTAGATATCTTCCGAAGGCAAGTTTCTCTTCGGAAGAACTTATACTTAGTTAAATAAGAAAGGATCTTTTGTAACAGGGCTTAGATTGTATTGACATAAGACTTTACATATTGAAAAGGTTTTCAATTGAGATTAACTAGTCAATGTTTATCATCCCAATAGCTGTAATAAGATACTTAAATCTTTGTTCATCAAATGCTTTGGTGAACAAATCAGCATATTGTTCATTTGAATCAACTTTGATTAGTTTGATAAGATTTTTCTCATGAATATCTCTAATGAAATGATACCTGATGTCAATGTGCTTTGTCTTTGAGTGCTTTACTGGATTTTCAGTGATGGATATAGCACTGTTGTTGTCAATGTGGATAGGAGTGCTCATGAAGTTGAATCCATAGTCAATCATCTGGTTTTGAATCCACAGCAGCTGAGCACAGCAACTTGCAGCAGCAATGTATTCAGCTTCAGCAGTTGATGTAGAGACACAGGATTGCTTTTTGCATTGCCATGAGATGATCCTTCCACCAAGAAATTGACATCCACCTGATGTTGATTTCTTGTTGATGTTGCAGCCACCATAATCACTGTCAGAGTAACCATAGAGATTAAAATCACTATTTCTTGGATACCAGAGACCTAATTTAGGTGCTCCTTTGAGGTATCTGAGGATTCTCTTGACAGCAATTAGGTGAGACACCTTTGGAGCAGCCTGATATCTTGCACAAATGCAGGTTGCAAACATGATATCAGGTCTACTTGCTGTGAGATACATCAGAGAACCAATGATTGCTCTATACTGATGTTGATCAGTATCCTCCCCCTCAGAGTCAGGGCATAAATCATGGTTTCTGGGTATGGGTGTCTTTGCTGCTTTACAATCCTTCATATCAAATCTCTCTAAGATATCATTGACATACTTAGATTGATTGATGAAAAACCCTTCTTCAGTTGCTTTACCTGAATTCCAAGGAAAAAGTCCATTTTTCCCATAGAACTCATTTCGAACTTCTTCTTCATAATGCTCTCAAAGTCTTTGCACATTTGGTCATTTGAAGAACCAAATATGATGTCATCGACATAGACTTGAACTAGCAAAATGTCTTTCCCAGACTTTCTGATAAAGAGAGTCTTGTCAATGGTTCCTCTAGTATAGCCATTCTTCAGAAGAAATTGAGACAATGTCTCATACCACAGCCTAGGTGCTTGGTGCAGCCCATATAGAGCTTTATCCAATTTGCACACATAGTTTGGATGCTGTGGGTCTTCAAATCCTGGAGGCTGGCATACATAGACTTCCCTATCTATATCCCCATATAGAAAGGCACACTTGACATCAAGCTGGTAGACAGTGAAATTCTTGGATGCAGCGTAAGCAAGGAAGATCCTAACTGCCTCAAGTCTTGCAACAGGTGCAAAGACATCAGTATAATCAATTCCTTCCTCTTGAGTGTATCCTTGAACCACCAGTCTTGCCTTGTTCTTGATAATCAAGCCTCTGTCATCTCTTTTGTTTCTGAAAACCCACTTGGTGCCTATAGGTACTTGACCAGATGGTAGCGGACATAGGTTCCAAACCTTCTGTCTTTTGAATTGAAGCAGCTCCTCTTGCATTGATTCAACCCAGCTACTATCCTTTAAGGCATCTTCCACCTTCTTGGGTTCCATTTGGGATAAGAAGCATGAGTACAGGCAGACATTCCCATTGTGAGTTTGTCCCCTTGTTCTCACACCCTCAGAGACTTCCCCTATGATGTTTTCAGCTGGATGAGTATTGTGAATTCTAAGTCTTGGAATTACCTCCAGCTGCAAAGATAGGTCCAAGTTGGACATATTTTGCTCTGGAGCTTGAATACTTGGTCCAGCTGTTGTTTCAATCTCATTCAATGAGGACTGATTGAATGAAAGAGAAACATCATCATTTCTTTGCTGTGAAGCATCATTAACAGTTGCCTGTTCCTTCAAAATGCTGCTTCCATCAGCTTGGTGTTGTGTAGGATCACCTGAGGAGACTTGAAGATCATCAGGTGAGTCCCTTGTTGAAGTTCCACTATTTCTTGAAATGGTTATACTGTCAGATCTTTCAATAGTAGGAACTTGATTTGTTGTTCTTGGAGAACTTGGAGCAGGTCTGGGAAGCTCAAATAGTTGATCTTCATCAGAATTGCCTTGAGCACCTGTTCCAGCTGAAACATTCTCACAAGATGGTTTAGAATAGTTTGGAAACAATTCTAAATCAAAAATATGATCAGGTCCATTCCCCCTAACACAAGGAGTGTGCTCATTAACTACAATGTTGGAGGATTCCTCAAATTGTTGGTTTTTAATGTTATAAACCCTGTAAGCTTTAGAATGGGAGGAATATCCAACAAAGATGGCATCATCTGACTTTTCAGCAAATTTTGCTAAATTGTCTTTTGTGTTAAGTATGGTACACCTGCTGCCAAAGGACCTTAGAAAGCCAATGAACGGTGGCCTCTTGTTCCATAGCTCATAAGGGGTCTTTCCATGTGGCTTTACTACAAGAACTCTGTTCTGCACATAGCATGCAGTGCTGACTGCCTCTGCCCAGAATGTTAGAGGCAGCTTTGAATCAGCTAACATAGTCCGAGCAGCCTCAATAAGTGTCCTATTTCTCCTCTCAGCAACACCATTTTGTTGAGGAGTTCTAGGAGCACTGTATTGTCTGGCAATCCCTTTTGAGTTACAGAATGAGTCAAGAACAAAGTTCTTAAACTCAGTCCCTTGATCACTTCTAATTATTTTAACCTTGTGATCAACTTGATTTTCTATTTTAAGAATAAAAGATTTTAAAGTTTCA
Source organism: Flaveria ramosissima (assembly GCA_025215565.1). Classification (NCBI taxonomy): domain Eukaryota; kingdom Viridiplantae; phylum Streptophyta; class Magnoliopsida; order Asterales; family Asteraceae; genus Flaveria; species Flaveria ramosissima. The sequence goes on from CM046031.1 coordinate 3,523,636, forward strand.
GCAGTTTCATCTTTAGTTCTTAAAAAGAATACCCATGTAAATCTAGTAAAATCATCAACTATCACAAGGCAATATGATTTCCTTCCAATGCTCATTATACTTGTGGGACCAAATAGATCCATGTGCAATAAGTGTAATGGAGTAGTGATAGAGTTAACAACTTTGGATTTATGAGAAGACCTGTGTTGTTTCCCTTTCAGGCAAGCAACACAGTTATCTTTGCAGAAAAATTCCTTTTTAGGCAAACCATGTACCAAGTTATTTTTAGCCAATTTATTCATTGTCTTAAAATTGACATGACACATTCGTTTATGCCACAGTGTTGACTCATCACTATCAGCTTTGGAAAGAAAGCATGATACTTCTCCCATTGGGGAAGCATTGTTCATATCAAGCTTGTACATATCCCCTCTCCTGGGAGATCTAAGAAGCACCAATTCCTGAGGAATTGTCATCCCAGGTTTGAGGATGATGCACTCATGTTCTGTGAAAAGCATTTGATGCTTTTGATCACAAAACTGAGAAACACTTAACAGGTTGTGTTCAAGCTGTTTGACAAAGTTAACTTTGTCAACTTTTAATTTTCCGTTGGATATACTTCCTCTGCCAGAAATATATCCTCCGGCCTCACCTCCAAACTGGACAGGACCTCCATCATAATGTTGAAATTGTTGAAGGAGAGATCTGTTCCCTGTCATGTGCCTGGAGCATCCACTATCTACTATCCAAATGTTGTTATTCTTGTCATATGGATGTCCCTGCACATAAGGTGAGATAATTAGTTTTGATTGGAAACCCAAGCCTTTTGGTCTTGGGTTCTTCCAATGAAAGTGACATGATTGAACCAAAATTTATGCATGGGGGTTCAATGGATGTCTTTGAAGAAGAGGTTTGGGCTACAGCATCTTCCTTGATCTTCCATTCCATCCCTTGGTTGATCATAGAAGATGAGCTTGATGAAGCTTTTGTAGCTTGGCATTCTTCCGAAGCTTCTTTCTTTTCGGAAGAGACCTTCACCACCTTTTCTTCCGAAGCAGTCTTCTTCTGGGATGGTTTCAAGGGGACTCTTTTGTGAGTCTTTGCAGCTTTCACTTCCGAAGCCTTTTTCCTCTCGGAAGAAGAGTTTTCTTCCGAGACAAGCCTTGCTTCGGAAACAAGCTTTCCCTTTTTCAACACTTGAACCATCTGATATGGTCCAAATGTGAAACCTTCCCTGACTCCTTCTCTTTTAACATTATTTGCATAATGTGTGCTAGCAGGATTGTAGTAACAATCTTTAGCCATGTGGTTTTGCAGACCACACATTATGCATGCAATGTTAATTTTCTGGGAATTGGAGGGTTGCTGTTTCTTGTTCTTTTTCTCCTCATCAGCAACCTTTCCCTTTAACTTCTGATCCTTTGGTAGGACAGGAGTACTGGTATTATACTCCTTTCCTGAATCAGAAGGTCCAACCACTGGAATCCTGCTGATATGAATACACCCTTTTGCTTTGGTTCTATCTTCAGCTTGGATTCAGCCACCTTCTTGGCAGTTTTTCTGGCTGCTTTAGCCCTGCTTCTTCTGGCTTTGGTGGTCAGGGATTGATCATCATTGGTCTAGGAGGGCTCAATTACCTGTTCCTTCCCTGTGATGGTCATGGTCTCCACAGTTGCATCACTCTTTGACTCTTTACAAGGTGGGTCAACAGATGGAACCTCTTGCTCTTCAGTATCACATCTTGGTTGTCTTACAGACTCATAAGAGTGTGGTGGAGCAATTTCATTGGTTCCCAACCCACTTTTGTTTTGATAACAAAGTTTGGAGTGAGAGGATGATGCAAGTATGGCTTGGAAGTTTTGCTCAGCAATAGCATACTTCCTGGCTTGAGCCTCAGCTGTGACAAGCTGGGCTTGAGCCTCAGTCAATTTGGATATTAAATCCTTGATTTGAGTCTTGTAGTTGGTGTGTTCATGTTTTAAAAGAGATACAGTTTTCTCTAACTCCTCAATTTTCTTTTGGTAGTCAGATTCAGCTCTTTTAAAGTCAGATTTTAGCACATTTAAAGACTCAATATCGGATTTAATTTCCATATTATAGTCTTGGTACAACTTAACCTTAGCAATACAAGCAGGGGTACAGAGATGTTCATATACCTTATTTTCATCTGTTCCTGCCATGAGTGCTTGAGCAGGAGTCACATCTGGAACCATAAAGCTCCAGTCAACTTCTTGAGCCATAGCTGCAGTTTCAGTTGACTTCCCATTGGGCTTTGGTGTAGAAGGATGTGTGGAGGCCTGTGAGGTTCCCGGGTTGGACTTGGGAGCCTTGCATTCCCTTGCAAAGTGGCCAAGCTGGTTACAGTTGTAACACTTAGCCTTGCTCTTGTCAAACCCAAACTTGCTAGTGATTGGGTTTTGAGGGAATTGCCTTCCAGTTCTCTTAAAGAACTTCTTCGCTCTGTAGGTAAGGAGAGCCATTTGCTGGACAATGTCCACATACTTTATGTCATCTGGACTGAAGCACTCAAGATCATCAAAGCAAAACTGATGATCATTGGAGTGTCCACTCCCTGAGACAAACGCACAGCCCTCCTGAAAGGAGCTTTGCTGAGCTTGATGAGACCTTGGAGTCTCAGGGAATGTGATGTAAGGCCCAGATGAACAAGATGGCTGCTGGGTGTATGACAGGTACTGCTGAGACTGAGAGATACCTGAGCCTTCAGCAACCATTAAAGCGTTGCTAGCAGGAAGGCTCAAGGGTCTGCTTGCTTGGTGACCCTTCTTGCTTTCCATTTCCAAACGGTATCCATCAAGGATCCCATAGAGTTCGGTCATGGTGAGAGTGTTTAAATTCTCTGTTCTCTTAATGGAGACACAGTAGAAAGTCCACTCATTGGGTAGAGCACTCATGAACTTTCTGGTAAGGTCTCTAAGTTCTTGAGTGATTCCCACAGATTGGAGGGAGGAGATAAGATCCATATACCTGAAGTATTGCTGGCTAAAAGTTTCTCCAGCAACATAGGTGAAGTTCTCGAACTGCTGCTTCAGTGAGTCCTTCTTTGAATCATTAGAGCTCGAGTACATTTGAGCAAGTGCATCAAAGAGTTCTTTGGCTGACTTGCAATGCTCAAACCCCACCATGATGGAGTTTGGGATTGCAGTCATGAGAACAGTCATAGCATTGCTGTCAATGTCAAGCTTCTTCCTGTCTTCATCGGAGTAGTCTTCAACAGCCTTCTCGATCATGGCACCGTTTCCACCAGCAACTTTTGGCTTGTACGGGCCATTCACGATGGACTGCCACATCTTGCTATCCTGGTATCTGATGAAGCCTTCCATTCTTCTGCTCCAAGACCTGAAGTTTTCAGGATCGATGATGGGAGCTTTGGTCATCGTTCCCATTTCAACTTCAGATTTGATGAGGGCCATTTTGAGTTAGGTATAAGGAGGAGTGAAAAACTGGTTGATTAGGATGGTAAGATCTCACAATCAAGAGCCTAAAAAGCTCTGATACCAATTGCAGGATCGGGTTTTGTCACTTAACACTTGTATTTCTCTCAAACTCACTTATAATATCACTCAAACAAGATGAAGCAATGCCTTTGACAAGAGTTGATAATAATATAATAAGTAATCAAAGCAACAAGCAGAAATATTTTCAAGGTACTTGTATATATTACTTCTCAACTCAAGATTACAAGACACTTACAAGCATAGAACATGAGTTACAATGAGAAACTATATATACTAGATCCTACAGCCGGTTATACTTGATACCAGCTGGAAACCTACGACTAAAGCATATACTACAATGCTATAGTTAAGGTATCTTAGATAAAGTATTATCTAAGATATGGTAGTCATGACATGTCCATGACTTACCTTTTGTCACCAACTAAAGATGGCAACTGTACTTAACATAAAAAGGTAAACAGTAGATTAAAGTATGGTCAACTACATGGCTTTTGAGAAAACGCCATGCAGTATCTCAGAGATTTGCAGCGGACTGTCAGACAGACCATACTTATGTCTACTGGATAATAGAAGTGTCTTCCGAAGGTTAACTGGCTTCGGAAGAACAAGTTCTTCCGAAGCCACTTATACTTCGGAAGATGCTTCTATGCTTCCGAGGCTTTAAGGACTTCTTTATACTTCGGAAGTTGACTTCAGAACTTTGTCTTCAAGTCTTGAACCTTCGGAAGTAGCTTCTTTACCTTCGGAAGTTGGAGTTCTCCTTCGGAAGTGTATTTTACACTTAGACTTCAGAAGAGCTCTTTCTTCATTCGGAAGTCCCACACTTGGCTTCGGAAGTCCTTTGTATGTAGTACTCAAAATCTTCTAAGTGATATGGTTTTGGTTGCAACAGCCTCTTATGATCCAACATTATCTTCTTTTTTTCTTTTCTTCTCTTTTTTTTCTTTTTCTTTTTTTTCTTTTTTCTTTTTTATTTGGACTTGGCACTCAACCTATTTTTGCTAGGTATCAGTCTTCTTATGTGATCAGATCAGTATTAAGCACACATGGCTATTAGGTGTTTTATCCTTGTAAATCCAAAAACAAAGGGCACTAGCATAACGGAGCACATCTATCTATTTATTACTATCAACCTATTTGTATACGCAACCTACGATTAGCATAATAAAGGGTAATATCATTTTTCATGTTATTCTCAAAATCTTTCCCAAGGCTACGAAAGTGTTACCTTCTTCCTCTTTTTTGACTTTTTTTACACTAATGTAATGCATACCTAATATTACCATGACCATGTTAACTAAATGCAATGCAACCCTAATATTACCATAAATATAATGCAACCCTAAATGCAATATGTAATTGAATGATAAGTAAGACGAAAGAAATTAAAATTACCTCTCCCCAAGCTTTGAATTTAGTGTCGTCCTCGAGGCTTAGAGTAGAGAGTGGGATGAAATTTACTGAGGTGGTTGATGGTGGGGTGGAAAGAACGAAGGATAGATGTGGTTGTGAAGTCAAGGTCAGGAAGAAGCCAAGTAGCAATTCTGTTTAGAGACAGGTTTGAGCATTTTTTTTAACTCAGAAGGTTTACGCGGCCGTGTCTGTTTTATAAAGCAATCGTTGCGCGGCCGTTTCAACCTCCTGTTTGACACCTTTTTTGCAAAGGATGAAAATGAATAACAAAAAAAATTAGAACAAGATAGAAATAGAAAAACAAACAAAATACGGGTTGCCTCCCGCGTAGCGCCTTTCTTTCACGTCTTTGGCTAGACTTTTAGAAGTCTCATTCAGTCTGGTGCGTGTGAAATAAATGAAAAAACTTTTTCATTAGTAATTGGTAATTCTATTTTTTGTTCTTCATACCTTATTTTCTTTTGCGTACTCATGAATATCAATACTTCCATCAACACCTCCTCAAGCTTGAACTTTTCAGTAAGCTCCTTTGTTATTAATTTATCAATGCTTCTATTTAACACCAATGCTAGAACACCATGATTAGATAACTCAAAACAATCATCAGTTAAAGGTTCAATAATATCTAACCAATTCAAAGAAGAAATATCACTGGGATATCGCATTGCATCATCTATGTTGAAATTGATTACCTCCCCATCAAACTCCATAGAAAGTGTACCATTATAAACATTAATCTTAGTTCTAGCAGTTTTTAAAAATGGTCTTCCCAACAAAATATAACTTGAATTTGTAGAGTCATCATCTTTCATATCTAACACATAAAAGTCAGCTGGGAACACTAGTTCATTCACTTGAACCAACAAATCCTCTAATACACCGTTTGGATGTACTATAGACTTATCAGCTAATTGAATGACCACCCCGGTCCTCTTTAACGGTCCTACATTAAGTGTTTTAAAAATTGAGTATGGTAGAACGTTAATAGAGGCTCCAAGGTTAAGCATTGCTCGAGGAACACTAACATTCCCCAATTTACAAGGAACGGTGAAGATACCTGGATCCTTACACTTTGGGGGTAATCTCTTTTGTAAAACAACAGAAACATTTTCACTTACCTTCATGTTTCATTACCTTTCAGCTTCTTCTTTGACATGCAGAGTTCCTTCAAAAATTTAGCATACCTTGGAACTTGTTTAATAACATCAAGAAGTGGAATATTTACCTCTACCTTCCGGAAAGTTTCAATGATTTCTTGTTCTTCCCTTTTTTTTGTGTACCTCTTAGTCTTGATGGGAATGAAGGCAAAGGAGTAAATATCACATTATTTTTAATTGGATTTGATGCTTTATTCTTTTTATCCTTCTTATTTGCATCAAAGGTTGTTTCCTTCTTGTCTACTTCACGTATTCCAGGGCCTTTACAACTCTCCTCACTTCTCAGTTAATAGCACAAACATTATGCTTAGGATTTGTCTCGGTTTGAGCGGGTAGTTTACCTTTAGATTCCAACTTACTTACGGAATTGGCAAGTTGAGCCACTTGCTGCTCTAAGTTCTTAATGCTAGCTCTTGTCTCTTGTTGGAATGTGTGCGTGCTGGTTGCTAAACTCTTGACAATATCTTTCAAAGACATCCCTAAGCTTCTTGTTTGTTGTTGTTGGCGAGTCTGAAAGTTTTGTTGATTGTTTTGCATCTGAAAGGGAGGTCTTTGATGGAATTGTGGGGCTCTTTGTGGATAACCAACATTAGGTGGTTGTCCCCATTTTGGTTATTTCTTTGTTGTTCATAGGATCTTGAATTCTGCCCTGGATAACCTCCTATTGCTTGTGTTTCTTCAACATCTTCTTGAAGTGTGGGACACATGTCAGTAGGATGTCCAAATTGTAAGCATATTCCACACACTCGAGGTTTTTGCTCAGCTTCCTTGCCTTTTGTAAGCTGCATTACAGCTTTAGTAAACTCAGCGAGTTGGCTTTCAATGTGAGGAGTGCTCACTTCTTAACCGCCCGTGGTACTTCGTCATACCATCCATCTTCTTGTGAGGAATGTTTGGTATCTTCAGCTATGGAAGTTATCAATTCTCTGATTTGGGTTTGTGTTTTATCAAGTAAAGCTCCTCCACTAGAGGCATTTATCAAACGCCTTTCTAGTGGTGCTAATCCTTCACAAAAGTATTGAAGTAATTGATGTTCCGAGATGCCATGTTGTGGGCATCGAGCACAAATCTTCTTGAATCTTTCCTAATAAGTATGCAAAGCTTCTCTTTTTGCTTGTTTGATCCCGATGATCTCCTTGCGTAGAGTAGATGCTTTGACTTCTGGGAAGTAGTTGTCTAAATACAGTTTTGCAAGATCATTCCATGTGTTTACCGACCCCGGTGGTAGGTAATATAACCATTCTTTAGCTGAATCTTGCATAGCAAAAGGGAATGCCCTAAGCTTGATTTGGTCTTTAGTAACGTTGTGCGGCTTCATTCCGGAACACACTACATGAAATTCCTTGAGAAAATTATGAAAATCTTCATTCTCAAGGCCTCGGAAGAGTGGTAACAAGTGGATGAGACCGGATTTCAACTCAAAGTTCACCATAGCGGGGTAGTTTATGCAGAGGGGATGTTGGGTAACATCGTGGGTTGCCCATTGACTGGAGCTGCCATGGTTGGTTCGGGTAAGGGTGGTTCTTGATGGATAGGTGATTGTGGTGGAGTGGTGGTTGTTTGTGAGGGTTGTTGTGATTCGGTGTCGGATTCGAATTCACTTGACAAGGGTATATCTTGCCAAATGTCGGTGACCGGAGGTGAAATAATTGGTGTTGAGGAACTTGCTGACTTCTTTCGAAGCTTCGCTTGTTTCCTTAACCTCTTTGCGGTCTTCTCAATCTTCGAGTCAATATCAAGTGATGTACCTGTACGAAAAGATCTTGGCATAAAATGATTAGAATCGTCGTATCCCCGGCAACGGCGCCAATTTGTTGGGTGTCGAATCCAGCAAATAATGAATTAAAATGTGAACCTACCGTACACACACTAAGAATAGTATGAGCGGAAGTAGGGTTCGTGCCTCAGGGATACGTGTCAATTATTTTATACCAACAACGTTTTAGCACAGTTACTTTTGATTGATTATGGACTAAGGAAGGTGGGGGTTTTAACTACAAACTAATACTAAAAGTAAATTGCAAAAAGTAAAAAAATTCCAGTGACCCAACACGACCGTGTCAAAACTATAAAGGAAATTCCACGCGGCCGTGTTAAGGTTCTGCTGGAAAAACGAAAATTGACATTTTTTTGTATTTTTTAATTATGAAAAAGGGATTACTAAGAACGTTAATTAAATGGTGAAGTAAATTCAAATATAAAAACTAATTCCAACACTAAGGCAATTTCTTGATTTGATTTGGCTTACGATCATTAACGATTAAGGTGCAATTACAATTTTCAATTAATGATTTGTATCGATACTAGACATCACGCCGTTCGGATATCCCCTCTATCTAATGTCCAATCAATCGCAGTTCGTTGATTGGAGCCAACTCGCTACTCTAAGCTCACGCCGTTCGGATCTTAGCGTGCGGGTTGCGACGATAGAAGTATCGATTATAATTAAATACACACGTCGTTCGGCATACTTAACTAGATTGTGTGATTCTATAACGAGAATGAATTCATAGACAAACTCAAACCGTTAATTGTTCCTTATATCAAAAATCAAAACTTGGTTAGGGTTTTAAAACTTGAAGAACTTTATTAGAAAAATTAATAAAGTGGCCAATTATATTAACAATCTAATATATACCGGATTAGATCTGGGTTAAGATCAAGAATCAAACAAACAAACCTTCAAAATAAAAACATCTCATAATTGCTTCACATAAGTTCAAACCAAAATCATAGAAATCAAACCTTAATGTTGAAATCAAGGTTGTTCTAGCTGGACATGACGGCTAGATCAATCAAATCTGAAGTAAATATAAACTTACGAAACAAAAATACGAATGATTAAGTGTCTTCAATCTTAAGAATTCAACAAAAGAACCAATTTGCAACAGGTCTTCTTGCTTGATAAACTCAGTTCTTCAATGAAATCCTCTCAAGATGCTCCAAGATGCCTCTTTTTTTCAGCCTTCTTTTATTTATTCTTCTCCTTTAACTTGCAAATCCACCTTTTTAGGCTTTATTGTTCTCTATCTTTAAAAAAAATCTAATGATAATCATATTCAACAAATATTCCTAAACTTTAGGAATTTTCCTTGCACTCTTTAAAATTCAAGATTCTACTTAATAAATATTTTCTTTTAAGTCTTTTTTTCTCTCTCAATTGAATGCACCTACAAAACAAACCAAAACACACCAAAGTAGATTCCATTCCACAAAACTTCTATTATATAAAATAATTAAAAAATGCATGCAACTAATGCAAAATATATGCTAAAATATACTCTAAAATTACTATAATTTATAAAAATATAACTAACAAATCTCCCCAAGCTTAAACCTTTCCTTGTCCTCAAGGAAGTCAAGACTAGAAATAAACCGGAAAGTGAAAACAAGGCATATAGTCATATAATTAGAATATTGGCAATACCATTCTTAGCCCCACGTAAGAAGTATGAGCATGAAATCATCTTCTTATGCTAATTTTTAGTTGTCGTGTACAAATTAGGTTTTCAAGATTTTTATAAACAAATATGCCCAATTTGCTAGTTATGATCCTCTAACCCTTAAGTTTCGGATTTATCGTTTCATATCAATTAATGCATGTTAAATTAGTCATTTAAGTGTGCCAACACTTTCTTCACACGGTGGAAACCTTCCTAACCTCAAGGACTATAGAGAGCAAATGGTCAATTTTTCACCACACAAGATCACAAATGATTTTTTAGTTGCCATTATTGCGGCTTATTTATCATATAACTAACTTATCTTCTTTTTTCTTTTCTTCTCTTTTTTCTTTTTTTCTTTTTTTTCTTTTTTTCTTTTTCTTTCATTTGGACTTGGCACTCAACCTATTTTTGCTAGGTATCAGTCTTCTTATGTGATCAGATCAGTATTAAGCACACATGGCTATTAGGTGTTTTATCCTTGTAAATCCAAAAACAAAGGGCACTAGCATAACGGAGCACATCTATCTATTTATTACTATCAACCTATTTGTATACGCAACCTACGATTAGCATAATAAAGGGTAATATCATTTTTCATGTTATTCTCAAAATCTTTCCCAAGGCTACGAAAGTGTTACCTTCTTCCTCTTTTTTGACTTTTTTTACACTAATGTAATGCATACCTAATATTACCATGACCATGTTAACTAAATGCAATGCAACCCTAATATTACCATGACTATAATGCAACCCTAAATGCAATATGTAATTGAATGATAAGTAAGACGAAAGAAATTAAAATTACCTCTCCCCAAGCTTTGAATTTAGCGTCGTCCTCGAGGCTTAGAGTAGAGAGTGGGATGAAATTTACTAAGGTGGTTGATGGTGGAATGGAAAGAACGAAGGATAGATGTGGTTGTGAAGTCAAGGTCAGGAAGAAGCCAAGTAGCAATTCTGTTTAGAGACAGGTTTGAGCATTTTTTTTAACTCAGAAGGTTTACGCGGCCGTGTCTGTTTTATAAAGCAATCGCTGCGCGGCCGTTTCAACCTCCTGTTTGACACCTTTTTTTTGCAAAGGATGAAAATGAATAACAAAAAAATTAGAACAAGATAGAAATAGAAAAACAAACAAAATACGGGTTGCCTCCCGCGTAGCGTCTTTCTTTAACGTCTTTGGCTAGACTTTTAGAAGTCTCATTCAGTCTGGTGCTTGTGAAATAAATGAAAAAACTTTTTCATTAGTAATTGGTAATTCTATTTTTTGTTCTTCATACCTTATTTTCTTTTGTGTACTCATGAATATCAAGACTTCCATCAACACCTCCCCAAGCTTGAACTTTTCAGTAAGCTCCTTTGTTATTAATTTATCAATGCTTCTATTTAACACCAATGCTAGAACACCATGATTAGATAACTCAAAACAATCATAAGTTAAAGGTTCAATAATATCTAACCAATTCAAAGAAGAAATATCACTGGGATATCGCATTGCATCATCTATGTTGAAATTGATTACCTCCCCATCAAACTCCATAGAAAGTGTACCATTATAAACATCAATCTTAGTTCTAGCAGTTTTTAAAAATGGTCTTCCCAACAAAATATAACTTGAATTTGTAGAGTCATCATCTTTCATATCTAACACATAAAAGTCAGCTGGGAACACTAGTTCATTCACTTGAACCAACAAATCCTCTAATACACCGTTTGGATGTACTATAGACTTATCAGCTAATTGAATGACCACCCCGGTCCTCTTTAACGGTCCTACATTAAGTGTTTTAAAAATTGAGTATGGTAGAACGTTAATAGAGGCTCCAAGATTAAGCATTGCTCGAGGAACACTAACATTCCCCAATTTACAAGGAACGGTGAAGATACCTGGATCCTTACACTTTGGGGGTAATCTCTTTTGTAAAACAACAGAAACATTTTCACTTACCTTCATTGTTTCATTACCTTTCAGCTTCTTCTTTGACGTGCAGAGTTCCTTCAAAAATTTAGCATACCTTGGAACTTGTTTAATAACATCAAGAAGTGGAATATTTACCTCTACCTCCCGGAAAGTTTCCATGATTTCTTGTTCTTTCCTTTCTTTTTGTGTATCTCTTAGTCTTGATGGGAATGAAGGCAAAGGAGTAAATATCACATTGTTTTTAATTGGATTTGATGCTTTATTCTTTTTATCCTTCTTATTTGCATCAAAGGTTGTTTCCTTCTTGTCTACTTCACGTATTCCAGGGCCTTTACAACTCTCCTCACTTCTCAGTTAATAGCACAAACATTATGCTTAGGATTTGTCTCGGTTTGAGCGGGTAGTTTACCTTTAGATTCCAACTTACTTACGGAATTGGCAAGTTGAGCCACTTGCTGCTCTAAGTTCTTAATGCTAGCTCTTGTCTCTTGTTGGAATGTGTGCGTGCTGGTTGCTAAACTCTTGACAATATCTTTCAAATACATCCCTAAGCTTCTTGTTTGTTGTTTTTTTGCGAGTCTGAAAGTTTTGTTGATTGTTTTGCATCTGAAAGGGAGGTCTTTGATGGAATTGTGGGGCTCTTTGTGGATAACCAACATTGGGTGGTTGTCCCCAATTTTGGTTATTTCTTTGTTGTTCATAGGATCTTGAATTCTGCCCTGGATAACCTCCCATTGCTTGTGCTTCTTCAACATCTTCTTGAAGTGTGGGACACATGTCAGTAGGATGTCCAAATTGTAAGCATATTCCATACACTCGAGGTTTTTGCTCAGCTTCCTTGCCTTTTGTAAGCTGTATTACAGCTTTAGTAAACTCAGTGAGTTTTCTTTCAATGTGAGGAGTGCTCACTTCTTTAACCGCCCGTGGTACATCGTCATACCATCCATCTTCTTGTGAGGAATGTTTGGTATCTTCAGCTATGGAAGTTATCAATTCTCTGATTTGGGTTGGTGTTTTATCAAGTAAAGCTCCTCCACTAGAGGCATTTATCAAACGCCTTTCTAGTGGTGCTAACCCTTCATAAAAGTATTGAAGTAATTGATGTTCCGAGATGCCATGTTGTGGGCATCGAGCACAAAGCTTCTTGAATCTTTCCCAATAAGTATGCAAAGCTTCTCTTTTGCTTGTTTGATCTCGATGATCTCCTTGCGTAGAGTAGATGCTTTGACTTCTGGGAAGTAGTTGTCTAAATACAGTTTTGCAAGATCATTCCATGTGTTTACCGACCCCGGTGGTAGGTAATATAACCATTCTTTAGCTGAATCTTGCATAGCAAAAGGGAATGCCCTAAGCTTGATTTGGTCTTCAGTAACGTTGTGCGACTTCATTCCGGAACACACTACATGAAATTCCTTGCGAAACTTATGAGGATCTTCATTCTCAAGGACTCAGAAGAGTGGTAACAAGTGGATGAGACCGGATTTCAACTCAAAGTTCACCATAGCGGGGTAGTTTATGCAGAGGGGTTGTTGGGTAACATCGTGGGTTGCCCATTGTCTAAGGGTTTGTTCGGCTGGAGCTGCCATGGTTGGTTCGGGTAAGGGTGGTTCTTGATGGATAGGTGATTGTGGTGGAGTGGTGGTTGTTTGTGAGGATTGTGGTGATTCGATGTCGGATTCGGATTCACTTGTCAAGGGTATATCTTGCCAAATGTCGGTGACCGGAGGTGAAATAATTGGTGTTGAGGAACTTGCTGACTTCTTTCGGAGCTTCGCTTGTTTCCTTAACCTCTTTGCGGTCTTCTCAATCTCCAAGTCAATATCAAGTGATGTACCTGTACGAAAAGATCTTGGCATAAAATGATTAGAATCGCCGTATCCCCGGCAACGGCGCCAATTTGTTGGGTGTCGAATCCAACAAATAATTAATTAAAATGTGAACCTACCGTACACACACTAAGAATAGTATGAGCGGAAGTAGGGTTCGTGTCCTTCGCGATACGTGTCAATTATTTTATACCAAAAACGTTTTAGCACAGTTACTTTTGATTGATTATGGACTAAGGAAGGTGGGGGTTTTAACTACAAACTAAAACTAAAAGTAAATTGCAAAAAGTAAAAAAATTCCAGTGACCCGACACGACCGTGTCAAAACTATAAAGGAAATTCCACGCGGCCGTGTTAAGGTTCTGCTGGAAAAACGAAAATTGACATTTTTTTGTATTTTTTAATTATGAAAAAGGGATTACTAAAAACGTTAATTAAATGGTGAATTGAATTCAAATATAAAAACTAATTCCAACACTAAGGCAATTTCTTGGTTTGATTTGGCTTACGATCATTAACGATTAAGGTGCAATGACAATTTTCAATTAATGATTTGTATCGATACTAGACATCACGCCGTTCGGATATCCCCTCTATCTAATGTCCAATCAATCGCAGTTCGTTGATTGGAGCCAACTCGCTACTCTAAGCTCACGCCGTTCGGATCTTAGCGTGCGGGTTGCGACGATAGAAGTATCGATTATAATTAAATACACACGTCGTTCGGCATGCTTAACTAGATTGTGTGATTCTATAACGAGAATGAATTCATAGACAAACTCAAACCGTTAATTGTTCCTTATATCAAAAATCAAAACTTGGTTAGGGTTTTAAAACTTGAAGAACTTTATTAGAAAAATTAATAAAGTGGCCAATTTTATTAACAATCTAATATATACCGGATTAGATCCGGGTTAAGATCAAGAATCAAACAAACAAACCTTCAAAATAAAAAACATCTCATAATTGCTTCACATAAGTTCAAACCAAAATCATAGAAATCAAACCTTAATGTTGAAATCAAGGTCGTTCTAGCCGGACATGACGGCTAGATCAATCAAATCTGAAATAAATATAAACTTACGAAACAAAATACGAATGATTAAGTGTCTTCAATCTTAAGAATTCAACAAAAAGAACCAATTTGCAACAGGTCTTCTTGCTTGATAAACTTAGTTTTTTCAGCCTTCTTCTATTTATTATTCTCCTTTAACTTGCAATCCACCTTTTTAGGCTTTATTGTTCTTTATCTTCAAAAAAATCTAAAGATAATCATATTCAACAAATATTCCTAAACTTTAGGAATTTTCCCTGCACTCTTTAAAATTCAAGATTCTACTTAATAAATATTTTCTTTAAGTCTTTTTTTTTCTCTCTCAATTGAATGCACCTATAAAACAAACCAAAACACACCAAAGTAGATTTCATTCAACAAAACTTCTATTATATGAAATAATTGAAAAATGCATGCAACTAATGCAAAATATATGCTAAAATATACTCTAAAATTACTATAATTTATGACTAAAAATATAACTAATAGTATGATATAAAACTTATAGTAAAACACAAAGGTGATATGACATTGTAAAAATCAACTTTAACTTTTATATTTTTACTCACTTATAATTTTAAAATAAGATGTTTAAGAAAAATTTAAACATATCATTAGCATTCTTACATTTATCTCTTTGTTTGACGTGCATTTTATGTAAAGCGGAGTTGTTAATAATAAGTACAAGTCAACAAAATATAAATGTACATGCTATAAAATTTATTTCAAGATTTTCTTTTATTTGTACTTTTGAAATATAATTATTAATTCGAAATTTGTTGTTACAACATGGTTATTTATATTAACGTTTAAAAGTAAATTTTGTTCATAACCGATTTCTAAATAATACTATACAAATTATGGAAACACAAATGTACAAGTCATGAAATCTCCTCTATCTTATAAAATCATGAATATATGATTGCGTCATGATTATTTTATCTACATTTCGATTTAAATTCTATTCGAAACCACAAGATAAACACTAAAGTTAAGCCTTTAATATTTTGATTTATCTACATTTCGATTTAACACACAAGTCCTTAAAGTTAAGCCTTACAAATTTCATCTTTCGTAGAATGCTAATTCACCTACTAGTTATTCTAAATACATTTTTAAATATAAGAAAAACATATCTCCTTCTAAAGGCAAGTGATATGGTCTACAATCAAACAGTCATAAATTCTACCCTCGTACTTTCTAGACCTGTGGGTGCTAAATGTGAAGAAAATTTCCCTAAAAATCCAAGTGTTCTATAGATAAATATAAAGGAAATGCAATTCGAAGTTTCAGGATAAAAAATGAAATCACAAAAAAGTCAAAGGGGTCAGTTTGTAACTTCTGTAATATGCCACATCCCCACCACAAACGTGTCGTCTACATAAAACACCCCCCCCCCCCCAAACCGATAGATACAGCACCCCTGTACACATCTCCGTATTCTTGTGAAAATGTCCGAACAACAACCGCCGGTAGACGACCAAATCAACGGCGGCGTAGCCGCCGGCGTCGGCGGCCCTCCGGTGGGTGTTCAGCCGGAGGCGGTGGCGGTGGCTCCACCAAAACGACAGCGTAGACCCAGTGTTCGATTGGGCGACATTGGCGGAGATCAACATACATATGATAATAATCGAAGAACAAAGCAACCCCAATGGAAATTCCCCTCGAAAGACCCCAAATCTTCGAAAACCCGACAGCTTGTGAATCTAACATCTACCGGAGGTGCAATTGGCGGTGAGTATCAAGAAATTGGTGAAGATAAAGATGGGAGAAACGAGAATCATCACGGGTTGAATAATGGTGGGAGTAATAATAATAATAATGGGGTGATTGGGAGTTGGAAAGGTAGGGATTTTTCGAAATCGAAAAGGGGGTTTTCTGGTGCGAAACGTGTTAGGTCGAATTGGGGGTTGAAGATGGATGAAGGCGATGAGAAGTTTGATGATGGAGATGAGAAGTTTGATGAAGGCGATGAGTTTGATGACCAAAGCTTGAATTTTTCGATGGATAATGAGATGGATTTCAGAGGGAAAGAAGCTAGGGTTAGGGTTTCAGATGGGGTTGAATTGGATGGGCCTTCTGATACAGATGGAAGAAATTGGAACACTAATAATAATAGTCATCTTGAAAGGAATGGTGTTAGGGTTTGGTTGAATCAGTTGGGGTTAGGGAGGTATGCTCCTGTGTTTGAGGTGCATGAGGTTGATGATGAGGTTTTGCCTTTGTTGACATTAGAGGATCTTAAAGATATGGGGATAAACGCGGTTGGTTCGAGGCGGAAAATGTTCTGTTCGATTCAGAAGCTCGGTAAAGGGTTTTCGTGATGGGTGAGATTTGATTTGAGGACATGCCAATTGCAGGGACAGAAGGTCTGAAACTGGTTTGAGCCTTTTTTTTTGTTGTACTTTGATAGTGTAGTTGTTTAGTTTGTGATAAAATGGTTTTGTTTTACAAGTAAGTTTCTTCAGTTTTTGACTTCATATGATGCGGTTTTATGGTATATAGATTAGTAGTTAGATTAGCCTTAACTTTGCTGATGTTGTCTTAGAGAAGAGTAGTCATAACTTTTGAAGTTCTGTGGAAAAAGAGTTAATAAATAGATTTTGTAGTTTTTAGATGTGTTAAATGATGCAGTTTCGTGGTAATTTAGATTAGTAGTCACATTACCTATATAACCTTTCTGATATTATCTCAATGAAGGTTGCCACTAACTGCTTCAATTCAGTGAACTAATTATTGAAGAAAGATTTATGGAAGCCTTTTTTGGCCCATCTTTGGAGCTTTTGTGATAAACTAGCTTTGTTTTACACAATTACACCTACATTACCTTACTTTTCAACTTAAAATGATGAAAGTTTTTTATGATATGTAGAACTAGCAGTTAGGATTAGTTTCAACAATGCTGATGTTGTCTTACTGAAGTGGTAATAAGGGTTGGAAGTTCTGAGAACGATTTGTTGAAAAAAGAGTTTTTTCAAGATGTGTGAAATGGTGTTAATGGGATGTAGAGTGGTAGTCAAATTATCTATAACTTAGCTGATGTTTTATTTAAGAAGAATGCTAATAATTGTTGCAGTGTGCACATCAGTCAAATAATGGGTAAAAGATGAGTTATGGAATTGATACTTTGGTAGATTAATTCAAGATTGTGTTTCAAATCTTGTTCATGATTCTTTGTTTTGTTTTTGTTACATTACGCCCTAGGGTGTCTTTGGATGTTTCTATAATGCTATAAAAGTGAGTGTTAATAGTTAGGTAATTGGCTTTCTTGCATCAGTTCCTCCCCTGCTTCTCCATTATTTTAGTTCCAATTACAACCCTGGACTTATTACAGGTTTACAAGCTCTAAGATTCAGATTATCGCAACTTAAACACTCCTTAGTATGTAGTATATCATATGCCTCTATTATGCATAATTGCATATGTTATTCATGTCACTGACCTTTTGTTTTTTCATCAGGTATATATATTTTTGTTTATTTTTATTTTTGCATCTTTGTTGACATTCGCGATTTATAAAACCATGGTAATCAATGTGCATGCCATGCTGGGAAAATGGATGCATCATAGATCCGGTGTGTGGAGGCATTGCAAATGAGATCAATTACCTTTGTCCTTGTTCATTGTTTTTCTTGTGACAAGAATCATAATCAGGTAATAAGTTGGTTTAGGTATTTTTGTATAACCTAAATAATTGGTTTTCTTGGAACAATTTGCCCTTGCTCCCCAAAACTGGAAATTGTTGTAGTAATAATAATAATAAGTTCTGCCATTCTTGAAAATCAAGTTGCAATAATATTATCTAGTACAGCATGTGGCTCTTTTGTCATATTTCACATCATGTCATCACCATTGGTTTTACAGTTAGATGTTTCTTTGCTGTTTGGATGGCAAATTTTGCATGATAAGAGACTTTAGGCGCCCTGCAATTAACGTTTCTGTGCTGTTTAGATGGCAAATTTGTGCATGATAAAGGCTTTAGTGTCCTGCAGTTGCACCATTTCATATTTTGACCCTATTTGATTGGATGTAAAAGCTTGACTATACAAGAAGCTCATAAATCCTCCAGTATTTGAACATATGCAAAATAACAAACCCAAAAGGATCAGGCCTGGTGAGCAGTAAGCTTTCAGTATCCATCTCCCCTTAGTAAGTAATACTGTAGTTTGTACTCTAATTTCTTTAGTCAGCAGCCTTGATTTTTCCCTCAATGAGGTGGTTAAGAGTTCGAGCAAGTATTCTTTCATTACAAAGAGTGTCGATGCTCGTCCAAACATCACTTTTTCTCTGCTTCAACACTGTACTAGTGACCATCCTTGTTTTACCATGTGATGTTATTAGGTTACAGTTTTTGGCTGTTTTGTTTTCTTGGTATGGTGTTAAAAGTCATTGGGTAGACATTATCAACTTGACTATGTAGTCTTAACATAGACTTATTAAGGTTCTCTTAAACAATTTGTTCTATTTTGGAAAGTGGTGTATGGCTCGACGACTCGACGTTTGGAAAATGTACGTTAACGTGTATCTAGAAACCTACAGTTGCAAAGGGGAAAGCTATTCAAAGCCATTGCTTAAGTCTTGCCCTCAAATTTCACTCCCAACTATTTCAAGGTAAAAGGTTTCCAGAATGTGGGTTGGTAACTTTCTTTGACCCATATCAATCATCTTATAGATCTGATGGTGAGTTGGTGATGTGGGTTCATGAAGATTTAACTGTTTGTGTGATATAAGACATTGTGATTGTTGCATTTTTTTATATGTTTAAGGTTCAGTAAGTAGTATTATTAGATGAGATATACTTCATTGTATTATAATAGACCAGAGGGTTTCAAACTTTCAGTGTATAACAAATTTTTGTAGGTTTATATATCCATTGCAGATCTAAATCTGTTGATCACCACTGCAGACACAAATCTGCTGTCACCTTGTAACATTTTATATCAGATATTTTAGTCATTAATCGCCAGACGTTGTGACTATATTAGACCTTTTGTTGCTACAAACTCAATCTCTCTACTTATAAGTTGCAGACACAACTTTCTTGTTACCATCTCTAGACCTGTCAATGCAGGTCACTCTATAACCGTAAATTGCAGATACAACCTGACTTCATACAACATTGGTCTCTTAAAGCGCGCTCATAAATGGGCGCATAATGCGTGAGGGGTGATGAGATCGCACAATGCAGTTGATGCGATGTGATTTTTGTGATGCGCATGGAATGAGCTCTGATGCGTAACATGGTCCGTTGCAATCCACATGCAGTTAACGAGTATTTGAATTAACTAGACAATCGATTGCATGGGTTTGAGTCTATCAAATTTATTAAACAAATCTGACCATCAATTGAATCTTGTAACATTTTATATCAGATATTGTAGTCATTAATCGCCAGACGTTGTGACTATATTAGACCTTTTGTTGCTACAAACTCAATCTCTCTACTTATAAGTTGCAGACACAACTTTCTTGTTACCATCTCTCTAGACCTGTCAATGCAGGTCACTCTATAACCGTAAATTGCAGATACAACCTGACTTCATACAACATTGGTCTTAAAGCGCGCTCATAAAGGGGCGCATAATGCGCTGAGGTGGTGATGAGATCGCACAATGCAGTTGATGCGATGTGATTTTTATGATGCGCATGGATGAGCTCTGATGCGTAACATGGTCCGTTGCAATGCATCATGCAGTTAACAAGTATTTGAATTAATTAGACAATCGATTGCAATGGGTTTGAGTCTATCAAATTTTATTAAACAAATCTGACCATCAATTGAACAATTTTAGTATTAGAACAAATAGGAACATCGATTGGACGAATTTGATGAGAGATGATGAATGTCTTATATTTTAGTATTTAAAAGTTAATAATATAAAATATCATCTAGAACATTTTGTAGTATTTTTAATAACGTGTACCTTGCATTGTGCCTCACGCGTTTACTTTGAGATCAATATGTATCTAAGCGTCATTAAGCCTTTTTAAAACCGAACTCTAATCAGTCATTTCTACTGTCATTTCTACTGCCATTTTAAAGTTGCCCCGTACCCTAATCACCAAATTTGGTATTGTGTTAGCCCCGACAATTCCATAAACGTCTTGGGACTTTGATTGTTCCTGTTGTCGATCACGGTGAAAACCCATCCTCTATCTTGGTCACAAATCAACCAAGGACCCCAACTAGGTTGTCGGATGTTGTTACCATTGGTTTTAAAGAGCGTGAGATGCTTACGTTCTTAAAGTAATGCACGAGATGAGAGCTTAACATTGTGAGTCATTGTAGTATTTTAAAAGTACATAGAAATCAGTTATACGTGACAATTTCTGCTTGTTAGTGCTTAAATTTCAAAAAGTAAGATACCGAGAAGAAATGCACGTACTATATCAACTTAAGAAGTATTAACCAAACTTATATTTAACAAAAAGGTCAATGTATAAGTAGAAGAAACTTAAAGAAACGAAATACAAAAAGTAACGGTTAAAGTTACTTTTACTTTTTTTTCTTTTTTTTAACGACAAACCTATCCTATTTTTAATTCTAAATTACTCCAAATTATAGTATTGCCTGGGATTGAACCCAGTACCTCCCATCTAAGAGACAAAGCATCTACCAAGTTTGATAACATCACATTAGTGTAACGGGTTTAAACTTACTTTTACTTCTTTTTTTCTTTTATTTTTCTTTTTTACTTTTACTAAGTTTTATACTTTTAAGCATCATAATATCATAAAAACTAGATAAAAATAAAAAAAAGGCTTATTTGTAATATTTTTTACACTTTTACGGTGAGAATATTATCATAAAATAGTTAAAAGTATTACGTAGTAAAAAAAAGACATCTTTCATTTCGTGCAACCAAGTTTTTCTACTCTCTTTTTATGTTTTAGTTTACTATAAATGTGCAACTTAAACCATCTCTTCCTCTTTTTCTCTTCTCTATTTATATTTACTACACTGTTCTAGTTCATATCAACCATCTCCAACTTCCTTGACCATCATGGCCGACTTAGTTCGACCGGAGTTACACGATAACAGTGTATTTTTGCGGGTATATAGAGAATTAGAGATGTATATACGAGTTCTTCGAGTGACCAATTTTTTTTAGACGGTGACTCCATCTTCTTATTTTAATCTTCACCAAAATTTTCTCGATTATCTCTTTTATTAAATAATTACATTAATTACTAATTATATTATTTAACTTTTTTAGATTATAAATAGTTTTTTAATTAATTAAAAAAGAGATCTATTTATAATGTTATTTTTAAAGAAACAAATGTTTATAAAATAAGAATTTTTCTAAAATACCAAACTTTTTGAAAAATACGTAATATTTTATATTTGGTGTTTTTAAAAAGTAAAGTTTTTATAAAGTAAAAATAATTAAAACTGAAAGTTATAATAAGAAAATTTTTAAAATTGATTTTTTTTAAAACGGTTTGTTTTGAAACTAAATGTTTATCTTTTAAAATAAAAAAAAGTTTAACAAGTTGATATCATTGTTTTATTAGTTATAGTCCTTAATTTTAATCATATATTATCTTAAAATATCGTTTTATAAATATAAATTTTCATTCTATTTTAAATTCACGGGTTAATAAAGCTAGTTAATTTAAAATAATACATTAAACCCAAAACTTGAAAAATAACCTATGGATTAAATAAAATAACTAAATAAGCTCACTCCTACTAAATACCTATAAATGCCATGAGTTAGTTAAACTAAACTAGCCCACTTCAAAAAAGAACCTAAAAATGGACTTGCAAATTTAAATCAAAACTTAAAAGGTAGAAGAGACGATTTGTTGATCAGAAGACAAGACTCTAGACTTATCACTCAATGGATTATCGATAATCAATTGATGAATTCTTTAAAGAAGTTTTTCTTCAATGAAACATATGAAAACAGAGTTGCATAATCTGATAATTTGATGGGTGATGGATACATGAATAATTCTTGCATTTGCTGTACTAAAAAATAGTTTTTTCAATCAGCTTCTGTCGAAGATGTAATGCCAAGTTTTTTCAAAAAATAAAAACTCGTAGTAAACAAATATATTATGTTTTATTTCCATTTGTAAAGACCATTGTTTTTATATTATGTGTTTTTTTACATTCCAGTGTTGATGATTTTTATTATTATTGTATATTATTATATTATATGACCAACTTGATCCAACCCAACAATTTTTATATTCGTTTTTATATAAATGAAAAGTTTAAAAATAATGACTCCGTTAAAAAAAATTCTTTACCATGCCTCTCTTTCATATTTATAACACCGTTATTTGTAAAGTACGAGACAACCTATGATTGATTAGATAGACTTCTATACCAAATGCGAAGTGACCAAAACACGTGTGTGAGGATACCTTGAACTTTTTGAAACTTTTGTTGCTTTGTTATTTTCAAAGAAGTCCAATTATTGTTCTAACTTTAGAGTTGTTTAAGTGTTGTATCCTCATAGCTGTGTGAATGATTGAAACACGCAAACATGGAATTGAATTCCATTAGTTTTACCAATAACAAAGCACGTTGAAATTGACTGTCACTTTATCAAAGAAAATCTTATCATTTGGATCGAGTTTGTCAAGTCTAATGATCAACAAGCAGATGCGTGAGAAAATCCCTTTAAGGACCTCAAGATATATGTAACAAGCTTGAAGCATTTGATACACACTCCAGCATGAGGAATGTTTTAATATATTAGTCACTAGAGTTAGGTCTATGAGCTTAGACCCTTAGGATTAGAGTTTATCTATATAGAATATGGTTATATACATCGTAACATACCAGATATATCGATCTCAATAAATTTTCTCTTTTACATTCACAAGTAGGATCATAAAAATGAAAGCAAACTGAGTTAATAAGGATGGATATTAGGATGTATGAAAGAAGCATATGACATAACTTGCAATTGAGTCATGGAAGAAGAATCTTCTTTATAAGTAACATATAACTGCTGCATATGTAACTCCCCTTGTGGACTTAGGAGCTGTTTGGTAATTTCTGTGTAATTAAGTGTTGAACCAATAAGATGTCTGATTGGATAAGAGACTCTGAACCAATAAGTGTTGAACCAATAAATACTGTTTGGTTTGAATTCTGAACAACGACACAAAATGACTATTTTACCCCTCATAACAAGACACATAATTAATATATAAAACGACATTGTTTTGCAAAACCATCTTAACATATCCACTTATGGCTACTATTTCATTATAAAGATAATAAACATACATCTTTTAATTAGATCCTAAACACCCATATGAAATAAAAAGGACCATGAACTCTCAATATTTGCAACAAAATAACCATGACAAGAACCCTAGAACTCATATTAGAACTTTTCATTAATAATGAAAACATGAGAATCACCATTACCACTCAAGTTTAACAACCTGAACAACAAACAAGATACTCAAGAAGCTGTCGGAGAAGAAGATTCCTTCTGACCGGAGTCTTGAAAGCGAGAATCAATCTAGGTTTGGACCTGCTTGTTACCATCTCTCTGGACCTATCAATGCAGTTCACTCTATAACCCTAAATTGCAGATACAACCTGACTTCATACAACATTGGTCTTAAAGCGCGCTCATATAGGGGCGCATAATGCGATGAGGTGGTGATGAGATCGTACAATGCAGTTGATGCGATGTGATTTTAATGATGCGCATGGATGAGCTCTAATGCGTAACATGGTCCGTTGCAATGCATCATGCAGTTAACAAGTATTTGAATTAATTAGACAAATGATTGCCATGGGTTTAAGTCTTTCAAATTTTATTAAACAAATCTGACCATCAATCGAACAGTTTTAGTATTTGAACAAACTGGAACATCGATTGGACGAATCTAGTGAGAGATGATGAATATGTCAACGAACGCCTTGCATTGTGCCTCATACATTTTTTAATACCAACTCTAATAAGTCATTGCTACTGCCATTTTAATGTTGCCTCGTACCCTAATTGTCAAATTTGGTATTGTGTTAACCCCAACAATTCTATAAATCTCTTGGAATTTGAATGTTCCTGTTGTCGATCAAAGTGAAACCCATCCTTTATCTTAGTCACAAATCAATTAAGTACCCTAACTAGGTTGCCGGATGTTGTTACCATTGGTTTTAAAGAGCGTGAGATGCTTACGTTCATAAAGACAATGCGTGAGATGAGAGCTTAACATTCTGAGTCATTGTGGTATTTAAAAAGTACATATAAATTAGTTATACGTGACAATATCTGCTTGTTAGTGCTTAAATTCCAAAAAGTGAGATACCGTGAAGAAATTCACGTACCGTAATAATTTAAGAAGTATTAACGAAACTTATATTTAACAAGAAGGTCAATGTATAAGTAGAAGAAGCTTAAAGAAACGAAATACAAAAAGTAACGGTTAAAGTTACTTTTACTTTTTATATCTTTTTTTAACGACAAACCTATAATACTAATACTCTTAAATTACTTCAAATTACACCATTGTTTGGTATTGAACTCAGGAACTCCCATCTAAGAGGCAAATCCACTACCAAGTGGGCGCTAGCCCCACATTGGCGTTACGGTTAAAGTTACTTTTACTTGTTTTTTTTAATTTTTATTTACTTTACTAAGTTTTGTACTTTTAAGCATCAAAATATCATAAAAACTAGATACAAAAAGACTTATTTTTTTAATATTTTTATACTTTTACTGTAAGAATATTATCATAAAATACTTAAAGTTTTACGTATTATAAGAAAAAAAAGTAATCTTTCATTTCGTGCAACTAAAGTTTTTCTACTTTCTTTTTATGTATTAGTTTACTACAAACATGCAACTTGAACCATCTCTTCCTCTTCTCTTTTATATTTATTAGAGTGTTCTAGTTCATATCAACCATCTCCAACTTCCTTGACCATCATGGCCGACTTAGCTAGACCGGAGTTACAGAAGAACTGTGTATTTTTGCGGGTACATAGAGAATTAGAGATGTATATACGTGTTTTCCGAGTGACACCAAATTTTTTTAGACGGTGACTCCATCTTCTTATTTTAATTTTCAACAAAATTTTCTCGATTATCTCTCCTATTAAATAATTACATTAATTACTAATAATATTATTTACTTTTTTTAGATATTAAATAGTTTTTAATTAATTCGAAAGGAGATCTATTTATAATGTTATTTCTACAGAAACAAATGTTCATGAAATAAGAATTTTTCTAAAATATCAAACTTTTCTAAAAATACGTAATATTTTATATTTGGTGTTAGAAATTAAGAACAACAAAGAATTGAAAACTCAAGATCAATGAACAAAATCAACTCTAATTCAATTGAGAAAGATTTAGTTACAGAGAATTGAAAGAAGAATATAATGAAATTAGAATCCAACCCCAATCAACTAACTACTTCCTTTAATACCCAAATCTATTGTTAACGACAATTAACAAACCAATCCCTACTATTACACAAAACACCCTTCAACTAATACTCATGACAGAAGCAGTCCTCCAACATGAACTAAATATATTAGCTTCGAAAGAAATTAGATATTAGCTTCGGAAGATTATTAACTCCTTCGGAAGAATCTTCAATTGACCAATGTTGACTTCACCAACAATATTAACTAGTTAGTTATAAAATAATACATTAAACCCAAAACTCGAAATAACCCATGCATTAATTAATAAACTAACTAAATAAACTCACTTCCACTAAATAACCACAAATGCCATGAGTTAATTAAACTAAACTAGCCCACTTCAAAAAAGAACCTAAAAATGGACTTGCAAATTTAAATAAAACTTAAAAGTTAGAAGAGACGATTTGTCGATCAGAAGACAAGACTCTAGACTCATCACTCAACAGATTATCGATAATCAATTGATGAGTTCTTTATAGAAGTTTTTCTTCAATAAAACATGTGAAGACGGAGTTGCACAATCTGATAATCTGATGGTTGATGGATACATGAATAATTCTTGCATTTGTTATATTAAAAATGAGTTTTTTCAATTAGCTTCTGTCGAAGATGTAATGTCAAGTTTTAAAAATAAAAATAAAAACTCGTAGGAAACAACTATATGATGTTTTATTTTCATTCGTAAAGACCATTGTTTTTATATTACGTGTTTTTTACATTCCAATGTTGATGTTTTTTCTATTATTGTATCTTATCATATTATATGACCAACCTGACCCGAACTGATTTTTTTTATATTTGCTTCTATATAAATGAAAAGTTTAAAAAATAGGAACTCTATTAATATAAATTTCTTGACCATGCCTCTCTCTTATATTTACAACATCGTTCTTTGTAAAGTACGAGACAACATGTGATTGATTACGTAGACTTTCGTACCAAATGCGAAGCGACATTTGTGTGAGAACACCAACCCTTTTGAATTAATTTATGATGTTCGTTGGTTGTTACATCGAATGTCCAATTATACACCAAAAGTACAATTGTTTAGGTATTTTACCTCTGTTATTCATGTGATGCATCGTGTGATCATAACAAAGTTCATGAACCTCAATAGTCCTACTGAACATCAAATGTCCAATTATACACCAAAGTACAATTGCTTAAGTATTTTACCTCTGTTTTTCATGTAATGCATCGTGTGATCATGACAAAGTTCATGAACCTCAATAGTCCTATTGAAAATCGAATGACCAATTATACACCAAAGTACAATTACTTAGGTATTTTACCTCTTTTATTCATGTGATGCATCGTGTGATCATGACAAAGTTCATGAACCTCAATAGTCCTATGGAACATCGAATGTCCATGCTAAAGTTTTTAGTACTCAGGGCCGGCCCTGAGGGGGAGGTGGTGTGGTTGACCGTTCAGGGCCCGGAATTATTTAAAAAATCTATATATATTATATGTATTTTTTATTAAATATATGAACAATTAATAAACCAATTAAAAAAAGACCCAATAATATTTTATTTATTTTAACATATTAAACCTTACCTTAGAGTTTATTAACAATTTAAATAGTTTAGCCAAATATGATTTACCCAATCTAATATGAAAACTTGATAAAAACTTGGTTTAAAAAATGTTAAGAGAACTTCACAATCCGTTAAGTAAATTAGATCATTTTGATACAATACTTTCGTTCTATTTATTATTATAATAATTATCGTCTTATAATAAATTTTTACATACAAGTTATTCAATTTAGATTTCTTTTATATGTCGTATATATTACAGGGACCCATTTTTTGTTTTCGCCCCAGGCCCAAAGTCTCTTGGAAATTCTCGAGACCGGCCCTGTCAGTAGTCAATATGGTTTATTATTAATCGACATTAGTTAATTATTTCATCTCTTTCATGTGTTATTGGCTAATTGTTGTAGGCAAAAGAAGTATGCGTAACATGGAGCCTCTCATATAAGTTTGAAGTCTTTCAATATTGATTCTTTTGGATATTAGAAGTTTCAACCTTCAAATGAAAATTAACAGCTTTCTTTGATGGGAGAAGTGTTGAAGTTGATTAACTATTTTCCCATCTTCTTATGGAAAATCCATTTTGGCTGCGTGAATGATTAAAACATGCAAAATAATAGTTGTTTAACATTTGTATCTTCATAAGCTTTGAACTTTTTGAAACTTTTGTTGTTTAGTTAATTATTTTCAATGAAGTCCAATTATTGTTCTAACTTTACAGTTGTTTAACTGTTGTATCTTCATAGCTGCATGAATGATTGAAACATGCAATCATGGAATTGAATTTCATTGGTTTTACCAAAAACAAACTACGTTGAAATTGACGGTCAGAGAATATCTTATCTGTGAAGTATAAAACCCAATACAAGTGAACTTCTGAAGGTTAAGTCTTCTTCTTCCGAAGCTTAACATATTCTTCCGAAGCTAAATTGATATCTTCCGAAGGTTATGTTTGCTTCGGAAGGGTATTGTTGTGTAGTTTGGATTTCTTCCGAAGTATACATCTGTTTAGTAGGAAATCTTCCGAAGGGTTATTTCCGTTCGGAAGATATAGTATAGGGTCCTTTAAGTAAATTCTCAATTTAAGTTGAGAGTTAGTTAGAATTAGTTAGATGCTATAAATAATGACCAATTGTAATCGGTGAGGGGATCCGAAATTATTCAATCACTAATAATCATTTGAAGTTTCTTGTTCACGTTTATTCTTTCTAAGATCATCGTTGTATTCATCGTTATTCCGCGTTCATATTCTCAATCGATTTTACAACAATTGGTATCAGAGCCTGGTTAGTGGCTCAATTGAGAATCAAGATTCAATTAAAGATCGATCGGCGGCAACGATGGTGTCAACAAAGTTCGAAGTTGAGAAATTCGACGGGAAGAACGACTTTGGGTTATGGCGGTTGAAGATGAGGGCATTGCTCGTTCACCAACGAGTGGTAGATGCCTTGGCCGGAGAATCCAAGTTGCCAGACACGTTGTCAGACAAGGAGAAGAAGGAGATGCTAGAACAGGCACACAATTCAATCATATTGAACTTGAGTCGAGTACTCAGAGAGGTCTCGAAGGAGAAGTCTGCTGCAGGGGTCTGGTCAAAATTAGAAAGTCTGTACATGACGAAGTCTCTTGCGAACAGATTGTATCTCAAGAAACGGTTGTACACATTCCAAATGGCTCATGGGTAGTCAATTGAAGATCATACTGATGAATTCAACAAATTGGTGTTAGACCTTGAAAACATCGAAGTTGTGTTGGAGGATGAAGACCGAGCAATCATATTCTTGATATCTCTGCCATCGTCTTATGAGCACTTTGTGGATACTTTGATGTATGGTAGGGATACACTTACCATGGAAGAAGTGCTGGCAGCTCTCAATTCAAAGAAATTGAAGAAGAGAACTGATTATAAAGAAGATGGTGGAGAGGGCTTGGTAGTCAGGGGAAGATCTGATCAAAGAAACTTCAAGCAGAGAAGTGTCTCGAAGTCCAGGTCCAAGTACAAGAGGAGGTGTTATGTGTGTGGATCAGAAAAGCATTTCAAGAAAGATTGTCCTGACTTGAAAAGAAAGAAGGGTGAATCAAGTGGATCAAAGACTCATTCCGGACACAATGCACATGATGATTCTTCTGATGGATATGAAAGTGCGGATGTGTTGGCTGTTACAAGCAGTGGTAAGGAGGGTGAGTGGATTATGGATTCAGGATGTTCATACCACATGACGCCTGTGAAGGAGTTCTTTAAAGAACTGAAGATTGAAGATCTTGGATCAGTGAAGCTAGGGGATGATAGACCTTGCAAGATTGTGGGTCATGGAACAGTGACTCTGAAATTGAAGAGTGGTATGGAAGTGGATCTTCATGATGTAAGGTATATTCCTAGTCTTAAAAGAAGCTTGTTGTCTTTAGGGCTATTGGAGAGTTCTGGTTACCATGTTAGTCTTAGAGATGGTAAGGCTAAGGTGATGAAAGGATCAATGATAGTATTGTCTGGGAGTAGAAGGGAGAATAATATCTACTTGTTAGATAGTGCTGGTGTAGTAGAATCTCAGGTAGCATCTGCCTCAGGTGATAGTAGTTCTAAGGCTATGTTGTGGCATAGGAGGCTTGGTCATATCAGTCATCAGGGACTGGTGGAGTTGCATAAGCAACAACTAATGACTGAGTTGAGCAGTTGTGATTTTGGTTTTTGTGAAACTTGTATTCTTGGTAAACACAAGAGAGTAAAGTTTTCACAGGCCAGGCATATCACAAGTGGGATAGTAGACTACATTCATTCTGATTTATGGGGTCCTGCTAAGGTTGATTCTTTGGGTGGTGCTAGATACTTTATGACCTTGATTGATGATTTCTCTAGGAGAGTTTGGGTTGTTGTACTGAAGAATAAGAGTGATGCTTTTAGTAAATTCAAAGAATGTAAAGTCCTTGTGGAAACCCAGACTGAGAGGAAAGTCAAGAAGTTAAGAACTGATAATGCGTTGGAGTTCTGCAGTCATGAGTTTAATCAGTTTTGTAAAACTCATGGTATTGCTAGACATAGAACTGTGCCAGGGACTCCTCAGCAGAATGGGCTGGCTGAGAGGATGAATAGAACTTTACTTGAAAAGGTAAGGTGTATGTTGGCTAGTTTTGGTTTACCCAAGATGTTCTGGGTTGAAGCTGTTTCCACTGCAGCATATTTGGTCAATAGGTCTCCATCAGCAGCTTTAGACATGAAGACACCTATGGAGACATGGTCAGGAAGAAAGGGTGACTATGGGGGACTTAAGGGGTTTGGATCTTTGGCTTATGCTCATGTTAGCCAAGGGAAGTTGGAACCTAGAGCTTGTAAATGTGTCTTTCTAGGATACCCTGAGGGTGTTAAAGGGTATAGATTATGGAGGCTAGAAGGGGACAGGCGTAAGGTGATAGTGAGCAGGGATGTTGTTTTTCAAGAGAATGTTATGTACAAAGACATTCTAGAAAAAGGGAAGTCAAAGGTTGAAGATCAGAGTGGGGTTCAGATTGAGGTGGAGCAGCAGGTGGTGAGTGATCAAGGTATGGATCAAGGTACCTCTGGTAGCCAAGGGGATGGTTTGGATGATTACCAGTTGGCTAGGGATAGACAGAGGAGACAAGTGGTGCCTCCACTCAGGTTTAGAGAGGGGATGGATTTGTCTGCATTAGCCTTTGTTGCTGCGGAAGAAGAAAGCATCTATGAACCGTTGTCATACTCTGAGGCCATTTCTGTGAAAGAAAGTGATAAATGGTGTAAGGCCATGGAGGAAGAGATGGAATCTCTGTATAAAAATGACACATGGGAGCTGGTTGATAAAACTGAGGGTCACAAGCCTGTTTCATGTAAATGGCTATTCAAACTGAAAGATGGGATATCTGAGCATGAACCTCCTAGGTACAAGGCTAGGCTAGTAGCTAAGGGGTTTACACAGAAACCAGGCGTGGATTATAATGAAATATTCTCACCTGTGGTGAAACATTCATCTATCAGGGTTATGCTGTCATTGACTGCTTCTATGGATATGGAGCTACATCAGCTGGATGTAAAGACTACATTTTTACATGGGAAGCTGGATGAGACTATCTATATGAAGCAGCCAGAGGGGTTTGAGATAAAAGGGCAGGAAGAGAAGGTATGTCTCTTGAAGAAGTCTTTGTATGGGCTGAAGCAATCCCCTAGACAGTGGTATAAAAGATTTGATGAACACATGGTGACCAATGGGTTTAACAGGAGTAGCTATGATAGTTGTGTGTATTTTAAAGAATACAGTGAGAACAAATTTGTGTATTTGTTGCTGTATGTTGATGACATGTTGGTGGCTTGCTCAGACTTGGAGGAAGTTGAAGCTACTAAGAGAATGTTGATGTCAGAGTTTGAGATGAAAGATCTAGGTGAAGCAAAGAAGATATTGGGCATGGAAATTACAAGGGACAGAGAGAACAGGGTGTTGAGACTGTCTCAGAAGTCTTACTTGGAGAAGGTGCTAAGTAACTATAGGATGGGTGATGTGAAGCCAGTGACTGTTCCAATAGGTGCTCATATTAAACTGTCAAGTTCTGATTGTCCTAAGTCAGATGAAGAAGTTGAATATATGGAGAAAGT
Organism: Flaveria ramosissima; assembly: GCA_025215565.1. Lineage (NCBI taxonomy): Eukaryota > Viridiplantae > Streptophyta > Magnoliopsida > Asterales > Asteraceae > Flaveria > Flaveria ramosissima. Next base: position 3,555,453 of record CM046031.1, read on the forward strand.
ACCTTATGCCAATGTTGTTGGGAGCTTGATGTACTTGATGGTTTGTACAAGGCCGGATATTGGGTATGTTGTGAGTTTAGTCAGCAGGTATTTGTCAAATCCGGGGAAAGCTCATTGGGTTGTTGTAAAATGGATCTTGAGATATCTCAGGGGTACTAAGCACTATGGTTTAGTGTTTGGGCATCATGAACATGAGAAGGTTGACAGGATTGTTGGTTATGTGGATTCAGATTTTGCCAAGGATCTGGATAGAGGTAGGTCTATTACAGGGTATGCATTTCAAGTGCTGGGTAACTTGGTGAGTTGGAAAGCTCAGTTGCAGCATGTGGTGGCATTATCTACAACAGAGGCTGAGTATATAGCTTTGACTGAGGGAGTCAAGGAAGCTATGTGGCTGCATGGTTTTGTTTCTGAGTTGGGAATCAAAGTGGCAGGCTTAGTGGTATTCTGTGATAACCAGGGTGCAGTTCAGTTGTCAAAGAACAACATGTTTCATGAGAGAACAAAGCACATTAATGTGAAGTTACACTTCATAAGGGATGTGGTGAATGCTGGGCAGGTGAAAGTGGAAGGTGTGTCTACTTTGGAGAATCCAGCGGATGTGTTTACAAAGTCTCTACCTTGTGGAAAGTTCAAGTTTTTCTTGGATGCATTGGGTGTCACACCCCAACCTTGACGGCGGAAACGTCGAGGAGTGAGAGTTAAGATCGTTCATAGCCACATAACGCTATTAATAAACCAAATAAAGTTTAAACATAAGTTTTAAATTGTCACATTACAATCATAAGTTTCAAAGGAAATAAAAACATAACATAGAATGCAATATATCATTCTATCTTATTTATTAATCTAGGTCCATTCCTAGATGTGCAAGCTTCAAAGTGTAGATAATCGAACTTGGGCATTTCCTGAAACATGTTAAAAATAAAAGGTCAACAATAAAGTTGGTGAGCATTCCATAGTTTTTAATACATAAGTATATATAAAAGATGGCAATTCAAGTCATAAGTTAGTGAATATAGTGATTAGGGATGCTATGAACAATGCAACAATCAAACCTTGACAATGTTTTACAAGTCTCAAACGTTAAAAGTATATACGATCAGCTAAGTGTACTTGGATCAACCAAGCAGGCTTGTCTTACCCATAGATCTATGACTTCGCTGGGCTAGCAATAGTTAATGATTGTACATATAACGCCATAACATGGTAACCACATAAGTTCAACTAACCACAACTTAACATGATGAATTGCCATAAAGTTTACAAGTCTCAAATAAGTTTACAAGTGCAAAGTATAAATTAACATGTTTCACCCCAAAGTATGAAATAAAATAAAAAGGGGGGTATGGAATACTCACATGATCAAATGTATGTAAATGACGATTAATAAGAAATTTAATAAGCAACGTTCCAACGTAGTTCTTCACAACGAACCTAAGTAAATATATTCACAAGATTTAAGTTTTAGATTAACGTTTTTTTTTTTCATACTTAATAACTACTTAATTAATATCTAGACTTGCTAGATTACAATTAATAATGTTTTGTCAAGTTACATCAAAATAGAAGGTAGACGGGCAACAAGCTGCGCCGCCACCCCTTTCTGAATAGCAAATCCTAACCTTCCAAAAACAAATCCTTGCCTCCCCGGGGTTGAGCAATGGTTGTCTATGACCCGTTGGACCCTGGTCAAAAAGTTGATAGCTTCTGGCGCTAGGGAGCCAAATGTATCAAAGGCAAAGGGAACAAAAGCGTGCTGGTTCTCTGCGCAAGCTTTAGCATGTTTATCCACTTTCTTTGATTCTGCCTTTCTTGCGGCTTGACCAGCAACAAAACCGTTTTCCCGTAAACCAACCAAAGGGGAAACCCCTGTGAGGTCCACACAAGCATGTTTGCCCCCAGCCCAGCCAAAGACGAGCAGATCCGCTGGTCGCAAAGTAGACCTCCCCTCCATAGGGTCCGTGAGGAAATTCACAGGGGCTTCTTTCTTAGCAGAAATCCCAGCTCTTATTAGGATGTCCCCCAAAACATCTCGTACCCAGTCATGCCGATATTTGAACCCAGGTAGCTCTTTACAGTGAAGGGCGTGCTCCCCATATTTATCCATACAAGCTTTACGACATATCGGACATGTTTCATCTTCCGGGTACATAGGTATCATCAACCGGTATTTGAGAATTGCTCTATATTCTACTGGAGGCATGCACTGTCCCAACCCTTCAATCGGGATAACGGTCAAAAAGTCCTGAGCATGGGGGCCCTTCAGGCACTCAAACACCGCCTTTTGGCGGGATGACAAAGAAAAAACTTCTCCCAGGCTTTGAGCGATTTTGCTAAACAGAGCATTCGCCAAAGTTGTTTGTGGCTTCGAGGGGGCGGTGTCCTTATTAGAGAAACCGCCAATATCCAAGTCTGGGAGAAGGACATATAAGCGTTCAAGCGCCTGCTGATAGTCCGGGTCAAGCCCGAAGACCCCACTGTTTCGAAGGATATGATCTTGTAGTTCCCAAGACTGAGCTCTAGAGGTCACAAAAGCATAAGCCCCAACATCTCGAGCTGAAAGGATTCCCAAACCACTGAGACGCATTGGCAAAGATGCCAAACGCCATTGGAGATCACCAAAAAAAGGGCCACCACCCACGACTATGTCTTCTATAGCCTCCCTGAGGCCATCATCGAACCGAGATACCGCATCCTCCATCAAATGGGGTTGACAAGTGCGCAACCCAAAAAGTAACTTAGCAACTCCCATGCACGACCTTAGCAAAAGTAGTTCACATTGGGGATTCCTAAGGCAGGGCAAGAGTTTCATGAGGTCAACCGCCCCCGAGGCCCGCCGCCCAGCCAACTCCTCAATAAAGCTAGGATCACGGCTAACAGCTCCTCCAAGGAGCTTAACCCCCCTCTCTGGTCTACCAATCCCTCTCGGGAAAAGTCCGTCCTGAACTTTACGCCCATCGCATGTCGGCCAAAAAACCTCTGTTTTCTTAAACATGATTTAGGGTTTTAAGAGAAAATTTGGGATTCCTTGATATATATATATTTTTAACAAAAGAATTACATTAATTAATAATTTGTCATGAGGTCATAAACTTGAATCGTTTAATATGGTTGACAAAACAAAATATAAAGTGTAGATATCTTTTTATATTTGTAAAAATTATAAATAAAGTGTGAGCCAATAACAATAACAATTTTTAATGTCTATTTTATAAAAAAAAATAGTTTATATACATTATTTGAACAAACAACTATTTAGTAGATTAAAACTATAATTTTAAGTTTAACTTATAAGAAATAATTTAAATATATTATTTGAACCAATAATGGTTTTAATGAGTTAATCAACATTAAAATTTATTTTTTTATAAGAAATTTAACTAACTATATCATTTGTTTTATAAAAGTATACAAGTATTATAAGAACATAAATTTTTAGAAATTGATTAAGTGACTTCAAAATGATTTAAGTTTACAAGATTAATTTTTATAAATTTTTAGAAGTTTTCTATATTTTTAAAGGCTGAAAAAGCCAAAAAAAAATAGGTTGGAGGTCGCCGGGTTCGAACCCGGGACCTCTAGTGTGGAAGGCGAGTGGGGAACCAGTGAACCAAGGGCCGTGGCCGTGTCATATCACGGCTCTCAATTTTTAAAAACTAACTTACAATACTATCCCCAATCCGAATGAACCCTAGATTGTTCTTAACTCAAATTGAACATCAATTCGAGGTTGTTAACAAACAAATTCATGGGGCTTTTGATGCCCAGATGAAACCGAGCATAAAGGTATAATTAATTACCCGAATCGAAAACGAATTGATGAGGATCGAACAAAGAATCAGTCGCGACCAAGCTTGATTCAGTTTGATGCACAAATGGCGATGATAATCCAATTAACTTCGTGTGGAGCTTCGGATGATGTTCACGATGTAAAACCCTCTGTCAATTCGTGGTTAGAATACTCCTATGGTGGTGCTCGAGTGGTTGCAGGTTCGCGGTTAAAGTGAGAGTAGATTGGATTGTCTAAGTGTGATTCAGGTAGAATTGTGTTGCGTAGGAGTTTAGGTACGATTAAACGATCATGTAGGTGCAATTAATTTGATTATTATTGCGTTTTAGATGTCGAACGGCTCGATGTTTTATGAATTGCCGGTTACTCGATCGATTGTGTTTGTAACCGGCGTTTTAATGCGTTTAAGGCTCATAACGGCTTTCGAATCATGGTATCGGTGCGATTGGGATGACTTGGTATGAAAAATGGGTGGATTTGTGGCGTTTTAAGCCTCGCCGGAGCTCGCCGGAGCTCTTGCCGGCGACGGCTGCCGGATTCACGGGGGTTAAGGGTGGGAAATGGTTTGGTTTTGTAAATTTACAGAAATGGTCCCTTAGTTTTCAAATTTTATTAAGTTATGCTTAAAACTACATTTAAAGTTTAGTAATTGACAACTTACCCCCCTTAACTTCATTACTTTAAGTTATTAAACATTCTTAAGATTAGTATTTCAATTAATATTATAAGTATTAATAGCATTGTTCTAGTTATTATCATTATTATTTTTATTATTGTTATCAATTTTGTTAATATTGTTATTATTATTATTATTATCATTATTATTATACAATTTATTACTTTAATTATTAACTTTTATGAATTAAAATTTAATAATGATTAAAGAACAAACATAGGTAACCCCTAAGTTTCTTAGATGCCAACAATAACCCTTACAAGAATTAACGATGATAACATTTAATTAACCCAAAAATACACGATGTTACAGTCTCCCCAACTTAAAAGAATTTCGTCCCGAAATTAAGAATAAAGCTAAGAGAACAAATGCGGGTATCTCTCCTTCATATGATCCTCACGCTCCCAAGTGAACTCCGCTCCACGTTTGTTTTCCCAACGGACTTTGACGATAGGTGTAGTAGTCGTTCGGGTCTTCTTCAAGGTTCGATCCATAATCTCAACAGGCTTCTCAACGAAATGCAATGACTCATCAATTTGAATTTCCTCTAATGGAACTTGCAGATTTTCATCAGCCAAGCACTTCCTCAAGTTTGAGACATGGAAGACAGGATGAACTCCGCTAAGTTCAGAAGGTAGCTCCAGTTTGTAAGCCACTTTCCCAATTCTTTTCAGAATCTTGAAGGGTCCTACAAAACGTGGGGCTAACTTACCCTTCTTCCCAAAACGTACAACACCCTTCCATGGAGAGACCTTAAGAAGAACCATATCGTCGACTTGAAACTCCAATGGTTTGCGTCTTTTATCGGCATAACTCTTTTGGCGACTTCTAGCCACCTCAAGGTTATTTCGGATCTTGGAAACTTTGTCAGTCGTTTCTTGAATAAGTTCCGGGCCAGTGATAAGATTTTCCCCAATGTCAGTCCAACAGATCGGAGAACGACATTTACGACCATACAAAGCCTCGAATGGTGCCATCTTGATACTTGAGTGATAACTATTGTTATACGAAAATTCCGCGAGCGGTAAATGCGTATCCCAATCACCACCAAAATCAAGGACACAAAGACGTAGCAGATCCTCGAGGGTTTGGATTGTTCGTTCGGTTTGACCATCGGTTTGAGGATGGTAAGCCGTACTTAAATCCAATTGAGTACCCAACAGTTCTTGCATCGAAGACCAAAAGTGCGAAGTAAAACGAGCATCTCGATCAGAAATAATGTGTAAGGGCACGCCATGACGACTCACAATTTCGTCAATATAGATTCGAGCCAGCTTTGAAACCTTGTACGTATCTCGTATGGGTATAAAATGTGCTGTCTTGGTCAAACGGTCAACAATGACCCATATGCTATCATGACCACGAGGTGTACGGGGTAACTTGGTTATGAAATCCATGGATATATGCTCCCATTTCCACATGGGATTTCAGGTTGTTCAAGTAAACCACTCGGTCGTTGATGCTCGGCTTTGACCCTTGCACACGTGAGACACTTAGAAACATAAGACGCGATATCTTTCTTCATTCCAGGCCACCAATATTGACCACGCAAGTAACATCTTATCAGAGCCAGGATGAATGGAATATCGGTTTGATGAGCCTCGTTCATAATGAAGTGTCGAAGATTATCACGATTTGGGATCCAAAGTCGATTCAAGAAGTACCACATGCCATTCGGTTTTGTCTCCAGTTGTGACCGAACGTTAGACATCAAATCTTCATCCTTCCCTTCGTCGGTTAATGCCGCTTGTTGAGCCTCGCGAATGCATAACTCGAGGTCACTATCGATCCTTATGTTTTGGAGCATGATAGTAGCCTCGTTGACATCCACATGGATCTCGGTATCAAATTCTCCTAGCGTATCAAACCATTGCCTTCGATCTCGAATCTCTTGAAGCGAGACAGTCTTATTGTGAACCTTGCGACTTAGCGCGTCGGCTACAACATTCGCCTTGCCAGGATGGTAGCGAATGTCGCAGTCGTAGTCGCTAATTAGCTCGATCCATCGTCTTTGTCTCATGTTGAGGTCCTTTTGGTTAAACACGTGTTGGAGACTCTTATGATCGGTGTAGACTATGCATTGCGTTCCATATAAATAGTGTCGCCAAATCTTCAATGCAAAAACCACAGCACCAAGTTCAAGATCATGTGTTGTGTAGTTCACCTCATGAACCTTCAATTGCCTCGACGCGTATGCTATAACTTTGCCTCGTTGCATGAGAACACAACCAAGACCTTGATTAGAGGCATCGCAATATACGGTAAAGTCGTCGTTTCCATCGGGAAGTGTGAGAATAGGAGCGTTACACAACTTGCGTTTCAATGTCTCGAAAGCCTCTTCTTGCTCGGGTCCCCATTCAAAGAGTCGATTCTTTTGAGTTAGCGCCGTTAATGGTTTAGCAATCTTCGAGAAATTTGCTATGAACCTACGGTAATATCCCGCTAAACCCAGAAAAGAACGAACCTCGGTTGGGGTTGTGGGAACACACCAATTCTTCACGGCTTCAATTTTGCAGGATCAACGTGAATTCCTTGGCTATTCACCACATGCCCTAAGAATTGAACTTCTTCCAACCAAAATTCACACTTGGAAAACTTAGCGTACAATTGCTCCTTCTTCAAAAGTTCAAGAACTTGTCGCAAGTGTGTCTCGTGATCGACTTTCGTCTTGGAGTAGATAAGAATGTCATCAATGAACACGATTACGAACTTATCCAAATACGGTTTACATACTCGATTCATGAGATCCATGAACACGGCAGGCGCATTGGTCAAGCCAAAAGGCATAACCATGAACTCGTAGTGTCCATATCGAGTACGAAAAGCGGTCTTTGGAATGTCATCATCGTGAACACGTAGTTGATGATACCCAGAACGTAGATCGATCTTTGAGAATTGAGTTGCTCCTTGAAGTTGATCGAAGAGATCATCGATTCGAGGAAGAGGGTATCGGTTCTTGATAGTAAGCTTGTTGAGTTCCCGGTAGTCGATGCACATACGAAATGAACCATCCTTCTTCTTCACAAACAGTATAGGTGCACCCCACGGTGATGAGCTAGGGCGAATGAAACCCTTATCGGTCAACTCTTGCAATTGACTCGCTAATTCTTGCATTTCAGACGGTGCAAGACGATAAGGTGATTTAGCCACAGGGTTTGCGCCAGGAATTAAGTCAATCTTGAACTCAACTTCTCGCACGGAGGTAACCCTTTAAGATCCTCGGGAAAAACTTCGGGAAAGTCTCGCACAACAGGGATGTCCTTCAACTCCTTACCATTGGCTTTCGTATTAACTACATATGCCATGAAAGCCATGTAGCTTTTACTTAAGCACTTGCGAGCCTTGATGCAAGACATGAGTTTGAGTCTTTGGGATGATTTCTCCCCAAAGACCTTCAAAGTATCCCCAGTCAGTAAAGGAATTCGGATACACTTCTCGAAACATAGAATTTCCGCACGATGTTTGCTAACCAATCCATACCAATGATAACATCAAAGCTTCCCAATTGCATAGGAATAAGGTCGACGAAGAACTCATGATTCGTTAAGGCTTAAAGTGCAGTCGCGTATTACGACGTCCACGACAATAGATTTTCCATCGGCGATTTCGACAGTGAAAGATCTTTCTAGATTGACGCGCGGTTTAGAAAGTAAAGACTCGAATTCCAGGGACACGAAACTCCTATCGGCACCCGAATCAAACAATACAGATGCATAATGTTTATTTACAAGATACATACCTGTTTGGTAACAACCTATTATTGGTATGATGAACATAGATAGGAAATTTCACAAGACAAGAAAGGACTAAAAGAAATTCAACGGCGTACCATTCACCACGTCGTTGTTGGCTTGTGCTTGATTGGCGTTGATGTTGAAAGCCCTTCCACGAGCCGGTGGCACATTTCCCACGTTGCGAGGACATTGAGGACGAATATGGCCAGCCTCGCCACAGTTGTAGCAGGTTCGGTTGGTAAGCATGGCAGTGTTGTTTGGCGCACGAAGACAAGTAGCCACTAAATGACCATACTTTCCACACAGAGAGCAAACTCGGCATGGAATGTTGTTTGCATGGTGGTACTTGCACGTGTTACACATAGGATGTGGACCAGCATAAACCTTAGCCATGGGAGCTTGATTCGCAACCACCATTTGTTTTTGAGGAGCATTAGGAGCGGTCACGGCGTAGTTGCGTGTCGGGATGAACTTACGCTTTTTGTTTTGCGAAGATGACTCGGCCCTTACCTCCTTTGTTGCCTCGGGTATCACCTTCGTAACAGACTTGGAGCCCTTTGCCGACATAGTACCAGCTCTTATATGATTCTCGGTGAGCTGTGCAGTAATGGTAATTGCTTCCTCCAAAGTTGTGGGCCTACTACCCACCACGGCATCTTGAATTTGAGGTGGCACCCCCTTGATAAATTTCTCGATGTTACAGGGCACGGTGTCCACCATGTGTGGTAGGAGCATGCTCAACTCATGATGCCGGGTGGAATAAGCCAAATGATTCCCACCATCCTGTTTGAGGTTCCAGAACTCCTCCTCTAACTTTTGCAACTCGCTCCTCGGACAAAACTTTTGGATCATGATCTCCTTAAATTCCTCCCAAGGTAAGGCCAAAGCAATCTCGGTTCCACGGTTTCTTTTTTCACTATTCCACCATGTGAGTGCTCGTTGTTGAAGAACACTTGTGGCATAGCGAACCTTGAACTCATTGGGGCACTCACTAACAATGAACGTGTTCTCCATACTTTCAAACCACTCGAGAAGTCCAGTGGCTCCTTCTTTTCCACTAAAACTAGTGGGTTTGCACGAGTTGAAGTGTTTGAAGGTGCAAGTACGGTTGTTCCCTTGTTGATTGTTCCCATTTTGATTGTTGCTATTGTCTCCATTAGCACCACTATTGTTCCCATTGGTTTGTTGTTGTTGCTATTAGCCATTAGTATGCTATTGAGTTCAGCAACCATAGTCGGAAGAACGGCAGCCATTTGTCGGGCAATCATGGCAGCCAGCTTACGGTCGGAACTTCCACGCTTTCCATGGTGACGAGACATGCTGGATATACAAAAATGAGTTAGTATAGGGGCGGGGATAACAAAGGATAGTAGTTTAACAAAGATAAGCTAAGGGTTATAAGGTACACGGGATGTTTCCATTTGGTAACGCATTACCAGTTGAAAACGTTGACACGTCAAGGTGAATTGACCCATTTACCTTAGAAACTTGTGTATGTTGACCATAGTTTATCACTCATCCCAGAAATCCCCAGATAAGCATAACTAGTCCCGTAGGATTTATGCGATATGCTTGCCTTAGCCCGAGGGCCTTTTGCCAGGAAAACCAGGATACAGGTGTCTATGTGTCTCACAATATTTCTTAGGTTCATAGAATCAAAACCTGGATGAGATTTATATAGATTAGACATAACGTCTAAAGATCCAAGTCATAGCATAAGCATAAGATTCCATGTGTCGACGAGAATAAGATTAAGAGAGTTCATGTTCGGGGAGAGTCAAAGAGTCAAAGTTAAGTTTAGGGAGACAAGTAACAATGTTTAGGCAATCCTATGCTAAGGCATCAAATTGCACATAAGAGGCATAGCATTATGTAGCATGAAAAGTATATAATTTACAAGATAGAAATATAATTCTATAAGGTTCATGCATACTATAGCCTAGGTCACCATTTCTAATAACCTAGATCCCTATAGTTATGGGCTCTGATACCAATCTGTCACACCCCAACCTTGACAGGCGGAAACGTCGAGGAGTGAGAGTTAAGATCGTTCATAGCCACATAACGCTATTAATAAACCAAATAAAGTTTAAACATAAGTTTTAAATTGTCACATTACAATCATAAGTTTCAAAGGAAATAAAAACATAACATAGAATGCAATATATCATTCTATCTTATTTATTAATCTAGGTCCATTCCTAGATGTGCAAGCTTCAAAGTGTAGATAATCGAACTTGGGCATTTCCTGAAACATGTTAAAAATAAAAGGTCAACAATAAAGTTGGTGAGCATTCCATAGTTTTTAATACATAAGTATATATAAAAGATGGCAATTCAAGTCATAAGTTAGTGAATATAGTGATTAGGGATGCTATGAACAATGCAACAATCAAACCTTTGACAATGTTTTACAAGTCTCAAACGTTAAAAGTATATACGATCAGCTAAGTGTACTTGGATCAACCAAGCAGGCTTGTCTTACCCATAGATCTATGACTTCGCTGGGCTAGCAATAGTTAATGATTGTACATATAACGCCATAACATGGTAACCACATAAGTTCAACTAACCACAACTTAACATGATGAATTGCCATAAAGTTTACAAGTCTCAAATAAGTTTACAAGTGCAAAGTATAAATTAACATGTTTCACCCCAAAGTGTGAAATAAAATAAAAAGGGGGTATGGAATACTCACATGATCAAATGTATGTAAATGACGATTAATAAGAAATTTAATAAGCAACGTTCCAACGTAGTTCTTCACAACGAACCTAAGTAAATATATTCACAAGATTTAAGTTTTAGATTAACGTTTAAACATGATTTAGGGTTTTAAGAGAAAATTTGGGATTCCTTGATATATATATATTTTTAACAAAAGAATTACATTAATTAATAATTTGTCATGAGGTCATAAACTTGAATCGTTTAATATGGTTGACAAAACAAAATATAAAGTGTAGATATCTTTTTATATTTGTAAAAATTATAAATAAAGTGTGAGCCAATAACAATAACAATTTTTAATGTCTATTTTATAAAAAAAATAGTTTATATACATTATTTGAACAAACAACTATTTAGTAGATTAAAACTATAATTTTAAGTTTAACTTATAAGAAATAATTTAAATATATTATTTGAACCAATAATGGTTTTAATGAGTTAATCAACATTAAAATTTATTTTTTTATAAGAAATTTAACTAATTATATCATTTGTTTTATAAAAGTATACAAGTATTATAAGAACATAAATTTTTAGAAATTGATTAAGTGACTTCAAAATAATTTAAGTTTACAAGATTAATTTTTATAAATTTTTAGAAGTTTTCTATATTTTTTAAAGGCTGAAAAAGCCAAAAAGAAATAGGTTGGAGGTCGCCGGGTTCGAACCCGGGACCTCTAGTGTGGAAGGCGAGTGGGGAACCAGTGAACCAAGGGCCGTGGCCGTGTCATATCACGGCTCTCAATTTTTAAAAACTAACTTACAATACTATCCCCAATCCGAATGAACCCTAGATTGTTCTTAACTCAAATTGAACATCAATTCGAGGTTGTTAACAAACAAATTCATGGGGCTTTTGATGCCCAGATGAAACCGAGCATAAAGGTATAATTAATTACCCGAATCGAAAACGAATTGATGAGGATCGAACAAAGAATCAGTCGCGACCAAGCTTGATTCAGTTTGATGCACAAATGGCGATGATAATCCAATTAACTTCGTGTGGAGCTTCGGATGATGTTCACGATGTAAAACCCTCTGTCAATTCGTGGTTAGAATACTCCTATGGTGGTGCTCAAGTGGTTGCAGGTTCGCGGTTAAAGTGAGAGTAGATTGGATTGTCTAAGTGTGATTCAGGTAGAATTGTGTTGCGTAGGAGTTTAGGTACGATTAAACGATCATGTAGGTGCAATTAATTTGATTATTATTGTGTTTTAGATGTCGAACGGCTCGATGTTTTATGAATTGCCGGTTACTCGATCGATTGTGTTTGTAACCGGCGTTTTAATGCGTTTAAGGCTCATAACGGCTTTCGAATCATGGTATCGGTGCGATTGGGATGACTTGGTATGAAAAATGGGTGGATTTGTGGCGTTTTAAGCCTCGCCGGAGCTCGCCGGAGCTCTTGCCGGCGACGGCTGCCGGATTCACGGGGGTTAAGGGTGGGAAATGGTTTGGTTTTGTAAATTTACAGAAATGGTCCCTTAGTTTTCAAATTTTATTAAGTTATGCTTAAAACTACATTTAAAGTTTAGTAATTGACAACTTACCCCCCTTAACTTCATTACTTTAAGTTATTAAACATTCTTAAGATTAGTATTTCAATTAATATTATAAGTATTAATAGCATTGTTCTAGTTATTATCATCATTATTTTTATTATTGTTATCAATTTTGTTAATATTGTTATTATTATTATTATTATTATTATCATTATTATTATACAATTTATTACTTTAATTATTAACTTTTATGAATTAAAATTTAATAATGATTAAAGAACAAACATAGGTAACCCCTAAGTTTCTTAAATGCCAACAATAACCCTTACAAGAATTAACGATGATAACATTTAATTAACCCAAAAATACACGATGTTACATTGGGAGTTGGTTAAAATCTTGTATTGGATTTTAAGGTGGAGATTGTGAAGTATAAAACCCAATACAAGCGAACTTCCGAAGGTTAAGTCTTCTTCTTCCGAAGCTTAACATATTCTTCCGAAGCTAAATTGATATCTTCCGAAGGTTATGTTTGCTTCGGAAGGGTATTGTTGTGTACTTTGGATTTCTTCTGAAGTATACATCTTTTTAGTAGGAAATCTTCCGAAGGGTTATTTCCGTTCGGAAGATATAGTATAGGGTCCTTTATGTAAATTCTCAATTTAAGTTGAGAGTTAGTTAGAATTAGTTAGATGCTATAAATAAAGACCAATTGTAATCGGTGAGGGGATCCGAAATTATTCAATCACTAATAATCATTTGAAGTTTCTTGTTCACATTTATTCTTTCTAAGATCATCGCTGTATTGATCGTTATTCCGCGTTCATATTCTTAATCCATTTTACAACATTATCAATTGGATCGAATTTCTCAAGCCTAATGATCAACTAGCAGATGCGTTAGAAAATCTCTTTAAGGACCTCAAGATATATGGAACAAGCTTGGAGCATTTGATACACACTCCAGCATGAGGAGTGTTTGAATATATTAGTCACTAGAGTTGGGTCCATGAGCTTAGACCCTTAGGATTAGAGTTTGATCTTTATAGTATATAGTTATATACATCGTAACATACCGGATATATCGATCTCAATAAATTTTCTCTATTACCTTCACAAGTAGGATCATAAAAATGGAAGCAAACTGAGTTAATAAGGATGGATATTAGGATGTATGGAAGAAGCATATGACATAACTTGCAATTGAGTCATGGAAGAAGAATCTTCCTTATAAGTAACATATAACTGTTGCTTATGTAACTTCACTTGTGGACTTAGGGGTTGTTTGGCAATTTTTATGTGATTAAGTACTGAACCAGTAACTTGTCTGATTGGGTAAGAGCCTCTGAACCAGTAAGTGCTGAACCAATAATTTCCGTTTAGTTCGATCTCTAAACAACGACAAAAAAATGACTATTTTACCTCTCATAACAAGACAGATAATTAATATACAAAACGATATCGTTTCTGCAATACCATCTTAACAGATCCACTTATGGCTACTATATCATTATAAAGATAATAAAAATACATCTTTTAGTTAGATCCTAAACACCCATATGAAATAAAAAGGACCATGAACTCTTAATATTTGCAACAAAATAACCATGACAAGAACCCTAGAACTCATATCAGAACTTTTTATTAATATTGAAAACATGAGAATCACCATTACCACTCAAGTTTAACAACCTGAACAACAAACAAGATACTCAAGAAGCTGTCGGAGAAGAAGATTTCTTCTAACCGGTGTCTTTGAAAGCGAGAATCAATCTAGGTTTAGACCTGCAATGGTGTTAATCGATGAAGAGGTGCACCCAACGATAGAATGCGCAGGCGGTGGGGTGCACCGACGATGGGGTGCGACGGGCGACGAGTGCGAGGGAAGTCGAGTGCAACGGCGACGAGGTGAAGCCGGCGACAGGTGAGGCTAGTGACGAGGTATGGCTGGCGACGAGGTGCGGGACGAGATGAGGGATAGGGAGAGGAACACCGGTGAGGGTTTATGTGGAAAGGGTGGAATGGTGGATGCAAAGCTTGTAAGGTTAATTTTGCCACTTTTTCATTCAGCATATTTTTCTAGCTGAATGGTTGAGAGCTAAACTTAATGATTAAGATGCATTATTTTTTTTTAACCAAACACCCCAACCTTTGACCGATTCAGAGGTAGCCTATTAATGGAATCATTAAGAGGCTACCAAACAACCCATTAGTGTCCTTTGCAACTTAAGTTCACCTACTGTCTGAATAGATTTAGCTAGAGTTCCCCTTATACTTATCAAATTCTATAGTAGGATCACAATACTATGTCACGTCACATCCACCTCAGGGCATCAAGAACAGAACAACTAAAAAGGTCATGCTTTTCATGTGTCAATTATAACCTTCCACCATGGTATCACATATGAGTTTATTGCCATCTACAACTGACTCTCATGTGTTCTCTCTTGATTATATTGCATCCAAATTTCAAAGCGAGGGATATGTTTGTGAAGTTATAGGCACCACCAGTATCCTTCAGCAACTGTAAACTTCTGGTTTATGTGCCTACTACTCCTCATTGTTTAATAATATTTTATACTTGCTAGAACGTGAATATAAAAATTTGAGTCGTTTTAGTTATCTCTTCCTCATCTGCAACTTCCTCTCTCCCACACTTTCATCTGGTTGTAATAAGAAGGTTGTTTTCCCTTACATAGGGGGTCATACACATGTTTCTCATCATAGAATAGGTAAAGATCTTTAGACCTTGATTTTTCAGATTTTGGAAATTCAGTGCCACCTTCATGTTTCCTACTAGAAGTTTTAGTGAAAATATTCTTTTCACTTGTTTTAAACATTAGTAATTATATATGTTTGTTACGAATATAATTATTTATTAGTGAGTTTGTATTCTTCTATGCGAGAGGATCACAAGGAATCAAACTGTATCCAAAACGGAGCTAAGATGAATGAGATATCGATATTTAAAGTTGATGGAATAAGTAAAGTAGTTGCTTTTGTCTCACATTGATGGAGTGATAAAACAAACCTTAAAGTGCTGGACTATATAGTGTTCTTGTCCCACATTGAAAGAGTGTGACTTAGTGAGGTTAATAACTCCAAGAGTTTCTACTCAGATACAAAAATTAATTCTATAATAGCTTGTGAAGTTGATGATCACTAATTACAAGATTAATTTAGTGTTAATGATTAGACCTTTGGAAGATTAACTCAGTGTTAATTACAAGACCTTTGGTATAACTCATTTGAAATTGTTACTTGCTCAAATAATATATATACACAAGGATATGTTCTTTGTGGATTTTGATTGAGTTTAATAGAAAAGTAGAGATGACTTAGGGCATGTTTGGGTTTGTTTATTAAAACAACTTATTGACTTATTGACTTTTTTAATAAGTTAATAAGTTAGTATGGAGTGACTTATTGACTTATTTCCCTCACAACAATTATATTGCCAAACACTATAAAATGACTTTTTACTTTTTAAAAGTTAATAAGTTAATAAGTAAGGAAAAAAAGCACTCCCAAACACCACATTAGTAATCTTATTCTGTTAAAAACGAAAAGTCAAAGGTTATTTTGTTAATCTTATTTGGTCATTTTCCACAAAACGACAAAAACTAGAGATGACTTAGTAATCTCCTCTGCCCGTTAGGTTTATCGTTGGGTTGATCAGCAGACTTAGTAATCTAAATCTTTGCATAAATTGAATTAAGAATCTAAATCTTTGCATAAATTGAATTAAGAGGTATGCATTGAAATAAACTTTGAATGACATCCAACTTGTTTGGATAAACGCAATTGGTATGTACCTATTCATAACTGAAAGATTGATACTAACACCTCTATGTGTGTGCATAATTGACATGAACCAAAAAACTGAAAACAAAATCCTACAGTCAGCAATCTAGTTCTCAATATCAATATTTTGGGTTAAAACTTGTTGAAACTGAAAACCGACCAGGTTTTTTCATTAAGTTTTTACATATTTTAGAATTATGTGTCTACTATGATGCTCTAGAAAGCATACACACTTCTTATATTACTATATCTTAATCTTAATTATGAAGGTTGGTGACCTTTTTCTTATTTATTCCACCATTGTCTAGTTGTTTATTATATATTGTTTTCAATTAATGCAATGAAATTGTGCCGCGGTGGCGGCGGTTGGTTCTTTTGTTTTTAACATATATATAGCTACCCAAGTTCAAATCTTATTGCCTACAATTTTAGGTTTCTTTTATTTTTCCCTTTATTGCCTACAATTTTAGGTTTCTTTTCTTTTTCTTTTTTGTTAATTCTTTTTTACAATTACTTTATTTATCGTTTTTTCTCATTTCGTTGTTAGGTAATGTTTATGCTGGAAAGTGTTAGGCCTAATATTTTTTTATCAATATTGAACTGCTGCAACATTTATATGCGTCTTTATGTACTTTAATCAGATTGTAACTGCCGCAACATACGTAACGAAATTTGTAAACACGTCGCATCGCGCGGGCATAATTTTAGTTATAAATAAAGTAAAAGTAAAGAAGTGTGTAAGAAACCTTCAAACTAAGTTCATTAACAAGCAGAAGCCAAGAATTGCTATCATTGTCTGCTTCTAGTTTCTAAGTTTTCCATGTTTCTAGAGGTAGTCAATTTCAAACCCATTTACGATAACATGTCAAATATATGTTTAAAGTTTGAAACTTTGGTTAAACTGAAAATAAGTAAAACAATTCAAATGGGTTGAAAGTCCAAAATATATTCAAAATACATACAATCTACTTAATAACTTTATCATAAAATTAAGATTATCATCTTCGTAATACATTTTATAATGAAATATAAAAAAAACTTGTAATTATTACAGATAACTTTTATTTGATTTCAATCGGTTGCAGTATCACCATATCTGAATAGCGTGAAAAAAGTACGTTTGATCCTAGAAATTCCATGCAAACAGTTCTAACAGGCAAGTTCAGATCATTTATTCCATCTCACTCACTTACTCAAATATTAAAAAAAAAAGAATAAAATAAAATCTACCTGTCTTAGAGAAATTCAACCTTTGACTTCTCACCGTGAAATACCTTTCTTTTTTGCTTCAAAATTAAGTCTAATTATTTATGTAAGGAACCCAGTTATTATACTGAAATATGCATGTGGGACTCTATCCACAAAGATAATAAAGTGGACCATTTGGATTCTTGTCTTGTTAGGAATACAATTTGCCTTCAGGATATGGGTGCTGGTGTTGAACATTAAAACCTCTGAATGTTATGATTATAACAGTCAATATTACCACTGAACAAGACAGAGAAAAAGGGAATGGAGCTTCTTTAATGTCCCCCACCCCACCCAAATGGTATTTGTTTGTTTATCTGTTTTAAACGATCTGAAGTAACGAATAACAGTTTATTAAACATTTATAGTTATGTAGATCGTCTTGTAGCATGTTCTCGAGAACAGAAGATGATGAAGCATGGGTAGCTTAGGTGGCGACGCCGATGCTCATTCGTATGATCCTTATGTTGTGGTGGTGCCTAATGCAGTCTTTTATAAACAATAATTTCCAAGTTTTGTATTTTAGGGCATATATACCTGAGTTTTTCTTGTTTATTCTATGGCGTAGTTTGTTTGATTCTGGGCCATTTTAGGGTTTTTTTTCTTTACAACGGGTCTATAGGTGTGTTCGAGTCTTGTATATAAATAGATAAAATCAAATTACATCTCGTTTAAAACTTAATTTTAAAACAACAATAATCAATAATTGTTTACAGTTTTAAACAATTATATTAATAAAACATCAATAAATTTCCCTTAGTACAAACAAGGTAAAATAATCATTTAATAGGTTAATTTTAATAAAAATAATTAATATGTAATATATATGTTTTAAGAAACAGATACATGTAATCAATTTATTAACTTGAAGAAATATGTAATTTATGGTTTAAAGAAAAAAAATGTAAAAATCCTGAAAATTACATATTTCTTCAAGTTACATGAAAAATAGATCATAGATCAACAACAATAAAGAAGTTCATGAATAATTGTAATATTTGTTAAAACACTTGTTTTGTTTTTGTGAGTGGTGATTATTTAATAGGTTAATTTTAATGAAAATGATTAATATGTAATACATATGTTTTAAGAAACGGATACATGTAATCAATTTATTAACTTGAAGAAATATGTAATTTATGGTTTTAAGAAAGAAAAAATATGTAAAAATCCCAAAAATTACATATTTCTTCAAGTTGCATGAAAAAATAGATTATAGTTAACAACAATAAAGAAGTTCGTGAATAATTGTAATATTTGTTAAAACACTTGTTTTGTTTTTGTGAGTGGTGATCCTTACGAATATAAGGAAATGGTATGTACTTTAATTGGAAACTAGAAAATCGAATGATGATCTCCATCAAGATTAGGAAGATTTTATACAAGTTATATCTATCTATCTTGCTTAGATAGAGTGAAGAATTCACAACGTCTGTAATAGGGGTGTGTTGGCCCCACATATGCCAATGTGGAGGAGGGAAGACTGGGCTGGAAGATGGATGTCAAATACCTTGTTATCCATGGGTCACGGGGTGTTTTTCGATATTTATAGTGTTCGATTGTGTGATTTTATATGATTGATAGGGTGGGACATATTTACTTTGAGTATGTTATATCTATCTATCTTGCTTAGATAGAGTGAAGAATTCACAACGTCTGCAATAGGGGTGTGTTGGCCCCACATATGCCAATGTGGAGGAGGGAAGACTGGGCTGGAAGATGGATGTCAAATACCTTGTTATCCATGGGTCACGGGGTGTTTATTCGACATTTATAGTGTTCGATTGTGTGATTTTATATGATTGATAGGGTGGGACATATTTACTTTGAGTATGTTATATCTATCTATCGTGCTTAGACAGAGTGAAGAATTCACAATGTCTGTAATAGGGGTGTGTTGGCCCCACATATGCCAATGTGGAGGAGGGAAGACTAGGCTGGAAGATGGATGTCAAATACCTTGTTATCCATGGGTCACGGGGTGTTTATTCGACATTTATAGTGTTCGATTGTGTGATTTTATATGATTGATAGGGTGGGACATATTTACTTTGAGTATGTTATTGTTTGTAGGTATTAAAAGGAAAAGGTGCATGTTTGGGAGTTTTATGAAAGTATTAGAACAAACAGAAGGACCGGATGTGCAAATACGCGAAAGATAGAGTCAAATAAGGCACCACCTAATGTACCTACATATCATATACTAAGTACTACATCAGGCACCATATCCATATCCTAGACAGACTACATAGAACAACCATCGTACACACTTATATCTAGCGTATCACGCTGTGGTGGGGGGAGAGAGGGTGGTATACATGTATGTCACCAAACAATCTTCGAATTTTAAGGATTTTCTTTCCTATTTGAACCCAATCATTAGGGTTTAGAAGGAGACATTTTCCCTGTGATTTTGGATGTTTTCAAGATGATTTTGAGTGTTTCTCTTACCACGGATTCACCCGGACCAAGTACTAACAACCTCCATTCCACAATTGAAGATCCAAGCATGCTGATAAGCAGCTAATTGATTTGTTCGTAGTCACCTCCGTGTAATGAAGTTCTTGTAAGTGAAGCAATAGGCTTTAGTTTGAATTAGGTTTTTGATTTGTTTTCTTTGTGACACGTGAATTCAATTGTACGTTTTGATTAAAGTTAAACGATTTGTTTATGTTTTAAAAATTCACATTCAATCATTCATATTTGATTTTATTTCATCGTGAGCAGTTTGATGTGTGTATAAATACTAGATATATACAAGTTGGTAATTGTGTGAATAAGCGAATTTAAAAAGTTTGTTTTACAATTATCACCTTAGTTAAATAATTTTTCAAAGTCATGTCTATATGATTTCTAACAAATTCTTATTAAATCTATTGTGGATGTTTGAACTTAAACCCCAAAAAGTGATCGTCTTTTTCATTATTATTTTCAAAACCTTTTCTTAACTGCTTCCTTTATACTCATCTTGCACTAGAAAAACCTAAAACTTTTCGTCTTTTGGTTTCATTAGTTTACAAGTTTACACTTTCTATTAATTTCTTGTGGAGACGATCTTACTTATTCGTACTAGTTATTGGTAACTAAGACCTGTTAACTTGTTTTTGATTGACCTACGACGACTAGATCATCAGGATTTTGAGGCCAAGGTTCATGTGCAAGGAGCTCCATGAACAATATCTATGAGAATGAGAGGAGAGCAAAGAGGGATCGGTTTGTGAGATTTTCGTCTAAAAATCGATATGGGAGTCATGCTCTAAACTGATGCTTTTGATGACTAATGAGAAATTATCTGTGACCTCTACCATAGTTAGAGATAATATTCAAAATATTTGTTAATTGTAAGATAGAAGATAATGAAAACAGGTCTTGTAAAAACCAATGAGTAAATTAATATACATCCAGATTATACATATTTAAATTTTATGTGATCATATATTTTTCTTACTATAAAATCTTTACAAACATAAAAGTTTTCTCAAACTAATATTCCGGTAACAAACAAAATTCTTTTTAATAGTCATCAAACAAAAACATATGCATCCATGTGTGCTTTCTCTTTCACTTAAAAATATATTCTTTTTGTATTATAAGTATCCAATAGCTTGGATGGATTAGAATAGGCTTGTGACTATGAGAGATTTAATAACCACAAACATATATAAGGGGTTAGAAGGGAGTGGGTGTATTTAGCAGGAACTATACGGAAAACAATGATATGTTGTACTAAATAGTTCTTTACATGATTTTACATTTCGCTTTTATTCCCGGATACAATACGAAAAATATTAATACAAACATATGAGATCAATGAGAGACATATAACATATGAGATAAATGAGAGACATATATGTATACATACATACACATATACATATATACATCTACATGCTCGTTTTTCGTTGAGTTGTTCATCTTTTTCTTCACCGGCCAACATTCTGCATGCAGTTTGCAAGGCTTAATTAATTCACACATTAAAACAAACAAAAGATTTAATTGGCGTCTAATCTTCCACTCATCATGTAAGCCCTACTTAAGAAAATAACTTTTTCATATGTGTTGTTTATTGTACGTACGTGTAACACTGCCACTAATTTGGGATGTGTATAGTTTATCTATACATGCATGCATATATACACACATGACAAATATATATAAATATATGCATGCATGCATATACGTACATCCATGCATCCATACATACATGGATGTAGAAGCAGAGACGATGGGGCAATGTGGTCGGGCAGGATCTAACCCCTGCAACAGGATTTGAATGTTGTAAGGCACATCACTTAACCGCTAGGATCCCCTTTATTCTTTCCAACTGTAACTATATAATTTGAATACTATTTCCCTTTGTTATTCAAATAGGAAACTTTAATTCAGTTTTCATTTTGACTTGAAAAGAACTAATTAGCTCGAGATCAATTTGAATCGTAAACCTATAGAAGATAATATTGGCCCGTGAACATTCCTATTTTACCTGGAATTGGATTATTACCTCTCCCCCTCCGCATAAATATATATTATTTAATGATAATTAATTACCTTGATTTGAGAAACTAATAAAAAGATTTGCAGTTAATGACAGCAAAAAGATCATCAAGCTCTTGTCTTTCTTCTTCCAAGCCCCATAATGCTTCTCCAGTATTCTAGAAAAAAATGTAATTATATAATCAAATATAAAATTATTATTTACATATTTTATAGAAAAAAGAAAATAAACTAATACTTTTTTCTTTTTTAACTCATCATGAGTCACAACATATATATACCTGGGAAATCATGCAGGGCATCTGTTGATCTTGAAATGAAAGCAGCTGTTCCTGGATGGTGGTCATATTCTGCATATTATCATCTAAAAATTATTTACAAAAACATTAAGAAAAAATTGTAATATTATGAATTATTAATTAATTAGGTAATATACTTGATCATGAGGTTTAAGCATGCATTCCTCATATTCTGCTCCAAAATCATTCAACATGCTAGGATTTACAGAAGCAAGCTTCATATACAGGATCTGAAAATGCGTCATTTAATTACTTTTTTATTTTACTAAATAATGCAAATAATAATAATAATAATAGTTACATAATAATAGTGATAGTAATATCAAGAACAATGATAATAATAACTAAATATTATTTCAAGCTAGCTGACCTGAATTTCATTTTGTAGAGATTGGACGTAGTTAATTACTTCATCCAACATAAGAGCCTTTCCTGTTATCTGCTTTTGAATAAATATTAATTATTACGTATTTCCAGTTTAATAAATTAAATTAACCCACAAAATTAATTGATTAACTTGCCTTATCACACCCTGGAACAATGGACTGCAAAGCCTTCATCTTCTCGCTTATTTTCTCTCTTCTAGCCTAAAATGCAAGTATTTATTTCAATCATTTTATTTTATTTATATATAGTACGTTATGTATAGAAAAAGGAACATGTAAAATGAAAGAAAATTATGCAAGCAAATGGATTTGTTGGGTGCTTAAAATTTTATTTCAGACGACACACATGTTTAACTTGAGATTCGAGATATGGTGTCTCACTTTTCTTGTTACGTCTTTGCATTAAGTGTGTCGTAGTACAACACTAGAAACCTTGAATGCAGATAAAACAAAGACGAACCAGAAAAAGTGAGACAACTTTTGAGCTCACTTAAGGAATCTTAATTTCCTAAAAGATATATAGAAAAAAAAAGGTATAATGGGAAATTGAGGTATGAATATTACTATACCCTTTCAGCAAGACTATGGCTATCAGTTGCTTCACCTCTTCTTGCTCTAACATGTATATACCCAATGTGCCCCTCTTCTTTACAATCTATCATCTTCTTTTCTTCATCATCATTGCTTTTCTTTTGCTTCCTCCTCCTTTTGCAACTGGTTTTAGCCATAACCTACAAATCAAACTCAAAATGGTTAGAGGTAATGAATTCAAATTCGATCAACATTAAACATATATTGCCCGTAAATTATCAGGATTGTATATATGTTGATCGAACCATAGGTTGAACCAAGAGAAGGTCAAGAGGGTCCACTAACCCCTAGTCATCAAGATTTTTCATTACTTTTAATAAAAGCTAAATGTTTTTAAGCAAAACATTAGTTGTAGTAAAAGAAAAGTTTATAATAACCCTTAGACCAATAAATTCTGCTTCTGCTATTGAATTATTTCTAACTTGTGACAAAACTTTTTCTTCAAAAGAAATAAAATGGTTGGATAAAGTTAACTGATTACATTAGCTTGAGCATAGCTCATGGTGGACCCTTCGGTTGTGGGCATCTTCATTACAGCTTTGTGATCATGTACCGCAGTAGGCGAAGAAGAATTGAAGATGTGTGACTTATCACCATTACTGGCAACTTTATTACCATGAGCACTCACTGCAATGGAACCGGTGGACAAAACTTGTTCATAGGGTTGGTGGTGCTCCGAAAAGAAACCGATGGCGGCAGATGGGGCCATGGGGTCTGAGAAAGCAAGAGATTGGTGTTGGTGGAATGGTGAAGCTTCCATGGTGGTTTGTGGTTGAAAGATGGAGAATTTAAGAGAATATGTGGGATGGTGGCAATGCTGGAAGTCAAGTATTTATAAGCATGAGAGTAAGAGAGAGGATAAATATCAATTGAATTAAAGGCTGACATTGGTGCTCAATTTGTCATGTCCTGAAGCCAAATTCTATTTTTGAGAGTTTGTTTGTTTCCCTTTTTTTTGTCATTAGCTCACAACTATTTCTTTTTGTACATTATGACATTATCTACAAAATAGAAATTAGTTTACCAATTTATGTGTGTATATATGCGATCAAAGTTATTTCATTAAAATTGATTAATAAATTTTTTTTATATATTTGTTTAATAAATCTTTTTGAATTGGTATAACTAGAAATTAAGTCCACGCGATACGACGTGTTTGAAAAAATCATTACGTGTGTTACGATGGTAACATTAACATGATCAAATATATAAAAAAAACCATATAAAATTGTGGTGACTCGGTTTTAGAAAATTAAATATAGATATAATACAGTTATATTATGGTAACGATTTTCTTTGGTCAGTATTATTCTCATTATTCACGTACCAACACGTTAAAATTAGTTGATATAACTTATAATACCTAAAAATTTACTCTATTATGAATACAACTCTCTTTTTAACGACATTTATACCAGAACATCAAGACAAAAAATAAACACAACCATTAAATGTTAACAAATGAATTTTTTAAGAAAAATCGAGTTAATAAAAAACTAAATAGATTAAATGTGTATATCATATATAATAATACGCGAATGAAGTTCAAACATTAGAAATCGAAGGATTTAGTTTGAAGAATTAAGTAAAAAAAAGTAACTGAAAAAAGCGTACATATATAGAGTGAAAAGAAAAAACGAAAACCGAAGACAATAGGATTCAAACCAAATACACTTGCCTAAAAAAAACCAAAATCTAATCACTCAAACCAAAACAAAATTTTGTGATAGTCTTTCATACATTAAAACTAAGTAAATAAATAAAAAATTTTAAATGTCCTTTTAAGTTATAGTAAATTTTTTATAGTAAATTTTTGATCTATTTTTTTTCTTATAACAGAATCTTTAGTAATATTTTTAGAAATTTTAGTTTATTAAAACTTCTTTATTCACAGCACTGTCCACAAATCATCTTAGACAATATATGTATTTGTTATAAGAAATTAAGTTTTTCTAGTGTCGGTTCGCAAGCTATTCAAGATCGTCTTGAAAAAAACTTGAATCGAACCAAGTTTAAGTGAGCTTGAATCTGAGCTCGAACTCACATTATGACTTGTTTACTAAACGAGCCTGAGCTTCAGATATCGAGCTTGACAGCTAGCTCGCGAGCCTAAACGAGATTTTTATTTATATACTTCTTATTTACAAATTAAATATATATAAATATATAAGTAATATATATTATGTTATATATAAAAAGTATAATTATAAATAAATATAAACGGAATTATAAAAAAAGTAATTTTTTATTTTAAAATAAACGAGCAGAGCCAAGCCGAGCTCGAGATTGAAAATTTTCTAACAATCCGATCTTGAGCTGTAGAAATAAAATTGCAAATGAGTCGAGCTTGAGCTCGAGGTTCTTAAACCCAAAACAAGCCGTGCTCGAGCCTAAATGACCTTTAGCTCGGCTCAGTTCGCTTACACCTCTTTTTTTAGAGTCAATTGTGGTTTTCATCCTTATGGTTTGGTCACATTAGTTATTTCATCTACAAAAGAAATGTTTTTCATCTATCTACCTAATGTTTAACAAATATCATTTTCATCCAAAAAAAATTGAACTTCGTTAATTCAAATTTTTAAACATGTAAATTGACAAAATTATCCTTCAAACTTCAAAAAAAATCCCACAATTACATACTATAATCGAATGGAACAAAAACACGATACATGAGAGATATCGACTAGAGTTGATGGACTCTATTATACAGCTCTTTCACAATGGGCTCCTTACCGCCAAACATGACGAGGTTCATTCTTCTCCCCCACTGATGAAGTTGACAATCTGATGATTCAGTCATGATGAAAGGGTTTAAAGATGAAATTTTCGTTTTAGGTTTTGTGAATTAAACAATAACACATGAATGAAAATTTTACCACAATGCGTTAACATAAATCAGGGTTTTGTCTTTATATGTAAAATTACATAAATACATATTTTTTTGATAAATTGTTTAATAATTTATCTTTAGTGGGTTTAACTCTTTGAATGAAAATTTTAAACCTTAAGGAGCTAGATGCCAAAAAAATATTTTTGAATGAATATGACAATTATGATCAAATCAGAAGAAAAAAAAAAGACAATTCACTCTTTCTTTTAATTATACTAGTGGGTGTGAACTACGCTATGCAACAAAGTTATGAAAAGTTCAAATATTTAATTCTGATGATTTATGCGTTATTACTAACCACCAAATAAAGATTACATGCAAAACACTGATAAAAAGTGTAACGGAAAAAATACTTAAAAAATACCTTAAAACAGAGAAGAAAAATAGTGAATGTGTAAATGACGACTCTACTATAATTAACGAGCTCTACTGTAAATTGATTAAAAGAATATTTGACATAACTCGAATTTTTAAGTATAAAACTTAAAAAAATTTAGGTGATTAAATAAAAGTTTGACATAACATGAAGGTTTAAGTATAAAATTTAAACAAACTACAGATGATTAAATATAAATTTGATATAACCCGAACACTTAAATATAAAATTTTAAAAGACAGAATGAGTAGATATAAATTTGTAAAAAAACAAACAGAGAGAACGTGTTGTGAGTAGTTTTGAAAAATCCTTAGAGTCTTAAATGTAAAATTATAAAAAATAAAAGTAGGGCGTTTATTAGTTTGAAGAAAAATAAAATTATTATGCTAACATTGAGAAAACCTACACATGTTATTTGTTATATATCGTGATACGGCGGGTGTTATCGAGACTCTTTTTCGACCTGTCTTAAACGTTAATATATTTGGGAATTATTATTATTATAACTATGTAAATATTTGGTGATTATATATGTAAGTGTTTAAATATAGTAATACTTATATCAAATAGTATTAAGTTATAAAAAACATAAATAATAAATGTATATATTTTAATAGTAACTTAAAGTATTATAAATAAGATAATACTTAATATATATATATATATATATATATATATATATATATATATATATATATATATATATATATATTAGTTGGGATAATTTTATTAAATACAATAGGAACTATCGTATATAGAACTTCTACCTTATGTTTGAAAATTTATATTAAGTGTCTTAAATTTTAAATAAAAATACAAGTCTATTCTCATTAAAAACTTTATATAATAGTATAGCTAATATAGATATATGTTATTATTATCATCATTATTATAAAAGTATTTAGTAATTATGTAGTTAAGTACTCAAATAAGATAATACTTATTTATAAATGTTATTATAATAATCATTATAATAATAATAATAATAATAATAATAATAATAATAATAATAATAATAATAATAATAATAATAACTAGTTAATTTCGCCGCGCGTTGCCGCGGGGAGGTTAATACAATTGCCATTAGGCCTCATTTCGAGAACTGGTTTAGGCTCAGCGTTTGATCCCGAATGATTCGGCTGCAACTCAGGTTACAAGTACCAAAAAATGTACTCACCGTCCATGGAAATGCAACACCAAAACCCAGTTTATACCAAAGTCATCATAGCCAAACGAATTGAGACTCATATAGACTATATATAAGTATTAATCCCCTTGGACAGCAGCGACAGTAACATACAATCATAACCAAATTGCGTGCAGTTTCATCAACCGCAATCGATAAACATAATGCATATGTACATAAACCGACATCGAAACTTAAGGTCCATCATCAGCAGTTTAGAGTCCATCACAAACATACCACCAATCCATACTCCACAAAAGAAACCCCAACCAAAAAACACAATGCAGAACATATTCAAGCTTCATAAAGTAAAATTAAAGCTCAACAACATAAACACATGCTAGATATAAGAACCACAACATCACAGATAAGCATATCTAAAAAGTCTCATAGCAACTCGATCTAGGGTTTTAACAGAAAACCAACTATGGCGAGTTAAACAAACAACAAAATCAATGTCGGCAACGTGATCAAGTCTCAGACCAGGCCGACTTGAAGAAATCGAAAACCCCAATATAGATCGAGCACCAAATTGAATGGTTGTAGATCCAATGCTACCAAGGCAAAGCCTACACCGCTCTCGCCACAAGGGGGCGGTTGTCGGCGACCGACAACGATAAGATAGAATTACCATTAGGCATCATTTTGAGATTTGGTTTAGGCTCAGTGTTAGACCCCGGAGCGTATTGGCTGCAACTCAGGTTGTAAGTACACAAAAATGTACTCACCGTCCATGGGAATGCCACGCCAAAGCCCAGTTTGCGTCAAAGTCATCATCGCCAAATGAACTGAGATTTGTCAATATTAATCCACTTGGACAGTCAAACTTACGGTTCAACATTAGCAATTTAGGATCCATCATAAACATACCACCAATCTATACTTCACAAGACAAATCTCAAGAACAAATTTACTCTTCATAAACCAAAATCAAAGCTCATTCAATAGAGAACCGACTATAATCAGTTAAAAATACAAAAAAATCAATGTCGGTAACACGATCAAGTCTCAGACCAAAGGGCCCTAGTCATCATAGACTGAAAAAATAGAAATCCCCAACATAATCGAATACCAAATCGAGCGGTCGTAGATCTAACGCCACCAAGGCAAAGCCCGACACCGCCACAAAAGGCGTAGTGGTCAGCTACCAGCAATGACAGGCCACTATAGAGTCTCAGGCTAGTAGTCGTAACCATCATCGACAGATGCAAATAGATAATCGAAGTCTCCGACCAGGCAGCCCTAGTCATCATCGAGAAAAGAAACGGAAGCCACAATGTAATCGAGCACCAAATCGAGATGTTGTATAGCCTACGCTACCAAAGTAAAGGCCGTATGGCCGCCGCCACAAAAGGCGCGGTGGTCAGCGACCGGAAACGACAGGCCACCAATCATTGACATATGCAGATAGATAATTAAAGAGGCGAAGACACAGAGGCACCGGATGTGTTAGGACCTGGTATTTGAACGAAATACCGAGTGATTGCGTGTTAAACCAACTCAAATAGTGCGGAATCCTATTTGATTGGCGATCCAATCAGTGAGAACACACGATGAATCAATCAAGAATTGATTTCAACGTCAGAAATCGATCAAGAACCGATCTGATGTGTTCTATGAACTTGGAGAACGATTTGGGAGGCTTCTGGACGGCTAGGGTACGTCTGGAGTCGTAATGGGATGAATCCTTTTGTTTTCCCACGAATTGGGTCTATTTATAGGTTAGTATTGGTCAATCGTGCGACTGGGCCATAAGTATGGTTCAGTCGTGCGATTGAACCATGCGGTTGATTCATCCGCACGACTGAGTGTTCAGTCGTGCGATTGAGTCAATCTTATAGGTCAATCATACGACTGATCCAGTCTCCTGGTTCAGTCGTGCGATTGAGTCAATCGTATGAAGTTATTCATGCGTGTGGTCCATTCGCATGGGCCATCCGCATGAGAACTTCATTAAGTTAAGTTTGAATGTTCTATTTAATATAACTTAATGTGCACTCATTCAAACATTTATAAACCCAATTAATTCAATCACAACTCATTAATGAAATATTAAACATTACACGTAACAATCAATTCATATCATTTCATTAATCCATTACAATTACATCAAAATCAGACAGACAAGTTCATTACATTACAAATCCTGATCTAGGGACATACATGTATCAACAAACTCCCCCTTGGACCTAGATCTCTCTATTCTCTTGTCTTCTGCATAACCTCCTTATATCTCTTGTACTTTTCCTCTTTAGTGACTCCTGCGTGTATCTCAAAAGCGAAGCAGAGTCTTATGACGTTTTGGAATTGGAGGGCTTGTACAATATCTTGCGTGTCATAGAACAGTGGCCACTTATATAATGTGTAAACATCATTAGCAGATAAGTTGGTTAGCCACATTGGGTCGAATACCCTGATAGTATCCATTTGGCCCTCTCTGTTCAGAACTATGACCGCTTCAGCTGTTCTCCAATCGTAGTACCACCATTTGAAGTGGGGAGTGAAGTCCTGTGGCATTTCCCTTAGAGGGATTCTTGACATGGTGCGCGGAGGACTCCACTTCAGCACTATCTTTGGCTTTCCAGTCCTGGGATCAACTTCAGACCGTCTGATATACCTCGTAGGTTGTTGAGGTTTGAAGTTGACCCACCTGGTGTGGTACTCTTTCCTCAGGGCAGCTCAAACCAGCCTGACATCTTCCTCGGGTCAGCATACAGCAGCTTAAGTTTAGCCAGCTGGTTGAGCTCAAAACCAGGTAGAGTCTTCAGATCATGTGGGAATCTGAAGTACTCTATGCCCTGCTCCCTCTTAACAGCATACGCGTTAAGGTCTTCAAAATATGCCCAAGAGATAATCCTGCCCGACACCTTATGGTGTTTCTTGACTTTGTAGAGCTTTGTGTAGGCATCTCTCTTTGGTGCAGCCCGCTGGGCTCTAACTTCCTCAAAACAGGCAGCCCATTCAGCCTTACGAATATCAACATCTGCATTGGAGGCTTGGGCTGTTTCTGCAGTCTTTTCTGCTTCTTGCTCCATCTTGTTGAGTACCTCAAAAGTATCACTGACTAGGGATTCACCCAAATTGGGGACCACATTTCCCTCGGCGTCAGCGTACTGAGGATACTCTTCGGCAGTGATGTCTTCAATCTCAACCTCATCTATGTCGTTCAGTTCCTCATCACTGGTTGAGTCCACTGTTGGAGCATCCTTCACGATTTCATCGGGATTGAGTTTGAACATTTCAGCTATTTGCTCATCAGACAGGTCGTGAATTATCTCCCCTTCTTCAGGGGTATAACTCACAGACCGTCTGACTATCCCTTGTAGGTCAAGAATCATAGTTAACTGAGTCTTGACCATTTGAAGGGGAGTGAAGTCAAACTCATCCCTCTGAAAGTTTGGATCTGTTTGATATAAACATTCAACACATAAATCATTAGTAATTAATCAAACAGACATACAATAACTTAACTTAATATATATAAACATTTAATACATTTGTTTTTCATTACATGATTCAAGTACAAAGTAAATAAACAAATAAACATCTAATCAGTACTTTGATCCTGAATCTGTGGTGTGTCGCTCGGAGGAGCAGAAGTAGTGGATGACTGGTCTTGTCGACGTTTGGATCTGCGCTCCTGACCTGAGGCAGAGGCCGATGCAGCCGCATCCCCTCCGTCTGCCTCGTCATCATCGTCATGTCCTTCTGTCCTCTCCTCTTCTGTCTCCTCGTCATCATCATCTCCCTCATCATCATCCTCATCTTCATCATCATCATCTCCGTCGTCTCCGTCTCCCTCCTTTAGCTTCAGGGGCTCATCCTTCGACCCCTTCAGCCTCAGCATGATCGTCTTGTTGGTCGACTCCAACTCCTCAATACGTTTGGCTGACTGAGCCTGAGTATCTTGGAGTTGGGCCACCTCAGCTCTCTGCTGGTCTATGACCCGAGCTTGCTCTGCCAATTGCTGAGATTGGGCAGCAGCCAAGTCGGTCAGTCTGCGGATCTGGGCCGCCTTCTCCTCGTCAGCAGCCAGCAGACGCATAACCATTCGGTTAAGCGCTGAGAGCTGCTCCTCTACCCCAATGTGAGGTAGAGTGACTCCCTGTACCTGTGAGGGCTGGGCTGATGGTCCAGCCTGATATGTGGTGGTGGTGGCAGTGGCTGTGGTGAATATGGGTCGGTGGGTCGATGGTGGTGAAGTGGGGGTGAATGGTCTGGTGATGGATGGGATAGATATGGTGGTGGTGGGTAAAGTGGTGGATGTGGTGGTAGGAGTAGTGGCTGGTGGTGGCTGTGGTGATGGGTGGAATCTCAGTAGTGGTGGTGGTGGTGGCTGTGGTGGTAGAAGTGGTAGTCACGAAGGTCAACCGACGCTTCTTCCTCTTCATCCCATGTGGTTGAGCCATCCGCTTCCTCCTGGTCCCGGAGGAAGTGGATGCTCCCCCTGCAACTCTGCTCCCTGACCCCGGAACATAGTTGGGGTCAGTATCTCTCGCCGAGGAGTCCCTCGGGTGCTCACCGACCACCTTTAGCCCGTGGTCTGTGGGAACGACTTTGCTTCCCACAGTCCTGGTGAGGGGCTCCTCGTCGGACTCCTCCTCCTCCATGTCACCAGCGACAAACTCCTGATGGAAGCCGGCCATCTCTGCGACCTCTCCGGCAGTGGCTGACCCCGGGGGAATAATCTCAGTGTCTGTGCCTCTAGATGGGGCAGGCATGTCATCCCCGGCATCGCCACTATCATCATCATCAGAGTCTGACTCTGGTATAGCAATGTGCTCCACGTCTGAGTCACTGTCCTCGTGGCGCCACTTCCTCTTCGCTGGCGCCACGTAATCAACCCGGGCCAGATGCCCAAACAGCCTCCTGACAGGGGGCTTCACCTGCTTCCCCCTGTAGACCTTCATCCGTCCAAGTGTCGTGTCATCCATGACCTCGAGGATAACAGCGTCCTCCTTCTCCTTCGGTAGGGAAGGAAGCTTCTGATCAATGATCATCTGTAAGAATCTGGGTACATACAGAAGCCTTCCTTCCCCTTACCCTCGAGGTTCTCCACTAAGTAGCTGAAAATCATCCTGGAGAAGCTGAACGGATGGTTCAGCACCAACGCTGCGTAAGCGTTCTGGATCTGATCCGAGAGCTCATCAAAACCACCCTTCCGTGATGCTATACACTTCAGCAGCACGTGTGCCAAGTACTTAAACTGGGGACAGAGGTTACTCTTGTTGAGTACCCCTGCGTTGATGTCCCCAGAGTACTTGGCTCTCATGAAGCATCCACGGACAGTAAGGGGGTGTAGACGTGTGGGACACTCAGCATCGTCCCCGAACTGAAGTACTATCCTCAGATCCTCCTCAGAAATGGTGATAGCCTCACCGAAGATCGAGCTCCTGATGCAGTGTGGCTCGGTGGATCGGTCGACTGATGCCCCAGCCCAAAAGGCCTGCTGCACTGATCTGTAAGGTGTGCAGGGAGTAGATATAGCATACGCGATCCTCGATCTCTGAAGGAAAGTAATAATGCCAGCAAAGTCGGCTGCATTCCTGGAAGTCAAGTCCAGGTGAGCACAAATGTTGTGCTTAGTGCTCATATTCCAATTACCCGCCATCTGTAACACATAATAACATAAACGTTAGTTTCATTGGCTAAGAGTATAAAGCAACACTTAAACTTTAAATAAACATTTTCTGTCATGCGATTGGGGATGTACGACTGAAGCCAGTCGTGCGACTGAATCATGCGATTGAGGTTCAGACGTGCGATTGACCTCATACGCACGACTGAGTGTGCGACTGGACTCATGCGCATGAACTCTTGTGCGATTACACTAGTCGTGCGACTGAGTCTCATTCGCATGGTTCAGTCGTGCGATTAAGTGATTCGCACCCTTCAGTCGTGCGACTGAAGTTCATCAAGACGACCAGTCGTCTGTCTCTTCGTTTCAGTCGTCCCAAGATCAAATCCACGCAGAACAAGTTTTAACATTCAATTAACCGGTTCTTTAGTGTCGCCTATACTTCCCTAATAACCTATTTTAACCAATTTTAACATATTACTTAGTTTTAATAGGTTATTAGGGTTTGATGGTCTCGGTTCGCTTGTTACAGTCGCAATCATCAATTTAGGGTTTCATTCTATCAGATTTCGATGGAATATTACTTCAATATACCTGTAAGATGATGAGCGAAAGTTAGTGACACAGAATCAGCTGTAAAAATCAAATGGAGAAAATTTGGGCAGAGTAACGGTACTATATGCGATTTAGGGCGATTTTTGCGAATGAAGAGTCTCTGCGACCGACTCCCCTCTATTTATATCCACTCAAGTTCCAATCGTGCGACTGAGTTCATTCGCACCTTTCAGTCGTGCGAGTGGGACTCAGTCGTGCGATTGGGTCAGTCGCCCTTCTTCAGTCGTCCGACTGAAGTTCAGTCGTGCGACTGACTCACTCGTTCGCATTTAAGCATCCGATTGGACTAATCGTATGTTTCATTCGTGCGAATGGACTTCATTCGTATGGTTAGACCATACGTATGGTCCATTCGTGCGAATGGGTCATACTTAGTTAATTTTTCTGCTATTTTCCCAATTTACCTTTAACTCTTTTATATTAGTTTAATTAACGTTATGAACTGTTGATCATCTCAGACATGATCCTTTTAATCTAGAAAACACATTGATCACCTCAGACGTGATCCTTTTAACCACTTTGGTCACCTCAGACGTGACCCTTTTAAAAATACTTTGTCACCTCAGACGTGACTGATATAACTTTTCAAAGAACATATGGTCATCTCAGACATGACCCTTTTAGTGAGTTTATTCCTTCTGATTTTCCTGATGTAGTCCGACACTGACTCAAGTTAAAACTTAAAACAAACGAACTAATTTAAGAAGTTAAACTAATTACATAATCAGACATATTTTTGGCTTTTTGTGAGAGATAAATCCAGAGATTGATATCTACGGGATTTGGATCGGGAGTAGATAGCTTCAACTTAGGTTGATCACATCTGGACCAATTCAATTTTTGGAATCATACAGGTAATTCAAATCATTTGAGACTTGTTATAAAACCTTTTGATGCTCAAGTTCTCGGTGTTCATCCAGAGTCGTTAGCAACATAAGGAAATCATACTGAAACTCTTAGGTTTTCACATTGATTTGAACCTTTGAGAATGTAGCCACAATGATTGTCAGTATGTTTGTCCACTTAAATCCATACACAGACTGGTGACTAATTTAGGTGTAATTATTTCAACTAACACTTGTGGATCCCACACTTATATGGTAATCAACATCCCTCAGGAGCTTTTGAGCGGTCTACGGGTATTATTACAAGAAGAGACTATTCTTAGAGCTTTCAAAGAGAAGCCTGTCCTCAGGTCAGTGCCATCGCACAGCAGAGAGGCGGCAAACAACAATGAATTCTAGAATATCTAGGTTATGCTTATCCTCAGGTCAGTGCCATCGCACAGCAGAGAGGCACATAACCTATCTCCTTGTTAGAGCAGCTTATTTTATTTTGCACAAAATGCACCAACAACATAAGTCATTAGCTTTATTGCATTTGTCTTTCATTTTTTTTTTTTTTTTTTTGCTCTAGTTATGGTCATCCGCACACATTTGTGGCGTTTAATTGCTCATTACCCCTTATTGGAATATTGTTGATTGTGTTAACCAGTGATAAGATGGACGCCCACAGTCAGTTGAACACTTTAGTTTTATCTTGAAATCACCAATCAGGTCTAGTTGTCTATTGTGTTGAATCTACCAACATATCATATATGGTCTAGCAGCCTCTAAGTCTACTTTCTTTGTGTCACCTTAGGAGTTGCCAGTTTTCTATCATCTTTCCTTTTGGTATTGCTTAGACTACACAGATTTATTACTTTGAACTTTTGCATATTACTAAACTTAAATTTTAAAGTCCCTCTTGATTCGTTCCTGTGTACTATCATTTTCCAAAGGTATTGAATCGGTATCACAGATACAATCTACCTTATTTCAGCTTGCTACTCCTTCTCCCTCATTTTTTTTTTTTTTTTTTTTTTTTTTTTTTTTTTTTTTAATGTTAACTTGCTGACATATTCTCCCCCTAAAATACTAAAATCATTTCTGGTTTAATTATTTTAGGATTTTAATAAACAGCAAGAGAACATGAGTTTAAATAAAATAAAATCAAATAAACAAATCAAAATAAATAAAAGTAAAATTTAAGTACACGACATCGGACTACACATTTTCATCATCAGGAATTACCTCACTTTTCTTTTTAACACCGTTGACCTCTAATAAATATTGAAAACGTGGTTTATCAAAAGCTTTAGTATAGAGGTCAGCGCGTTGAAAATCAGTATTAATTTTAACCACATCAATTAAGTTCTTTTCAAAACAATCCCTTATGAAATGGTATTTAATACCGATGTGTTTGGTCTTAGGATGTTGGACCGGATTTTTAGTTACTGCAATTGCAGCAGAGTTATCAACAAAAATAGGAGTAGATGAGAATTTTAAACCGTAATCCCGCATTTGCTGTTGAATCCAGATGATTTGAGAACAGCAACTTGCAGCAGCAACATATTCGGCTTCACAGGTTGACAAGGCAACCGATGTCTGCTTCTTACACTGCCAGGTAACTAATCTTCTCCCAAAGAATTGACACCCTGCTGATGTAGACTTGTAGTTCATCTTGCAGCCCCCGTAATCCGAGTCACTATACGCGGTAAGCTCAAAGTCATCATCATGAGGGTACCACAATCCAAGTGTGGGTGTACCCTTCAGATAACGAAAGATCCTCTTGACCCCGATCAGATGGTTGACCTTTGGTTTAGCCTGATATCTTGAGCATAGACATGTAGCATACATAATATCAGGTCTTGAGGCAGTGAGATACATGAGAGATCCGATCATTCCTCGGTACATGGTGGCATCTACTAGATCTCCATTATCATCCGGTGCTATATCATGATTAGTAGCAAGTGGAGTCCCAGCAGCAGAAGCATTCTCCATGTCAAAGCGACTGAGAATGTCTCCTACATACTTGGTCTGATGTAGAAAGATCCCATTAGGTGTTTGATCCACCTGTAACCCGAGAAAGAACTTCATCTCCCCCATGGCACTCATCTCAAATTCTTTCTTCATTACTGCTTCAAACTCTTTACATAACTCTTCGTTCTTTGACCCGAAGATTATGTCATCAACGTATATCTGTACAAGCAGTAGGTCGCCATCCTTTTCCTTAATAAACAGTGTACAGTCAATTACTCCTCTGCGAAAGCCGTGTTTCACAAGATGAGTTGAGAGTTTCTCATACCAAGCTCGAGGAGCTTGATGAAGCCCATATAAAGCTTTGTCAAGCTTGTAGACTCTATCCCGATGATAGGGATCTTCAAAACCCTCTGGTTGACTCACGTAGACTGTTTCTCTGATTTCCCCATGAAGGAATGCACTCTTTACATCTAATTGGTAGACTTTGATCTTCATGTACGATGCATAGGCAAGGAAGATACGAATCGCTTCCATCCTTGCCACGGGTGCAAACACCTCATTGTAGTCAATTCCCTCGACTTGGCGAAAACCTTGAACCACCAGTCGAGCTTTGTTCCTGATAATGACCCCTTGGTCATCCTTCTTGCATTTTAGTACCCATTTAGTGCCAATGACTTTAGCACCTTTAGGTTTATCAACTAGTGTCCATACACCTAACTTCTTAAACTGTAGAAGTTCTTCTTGCATGGCACTCACCCACGCCTCATCATTGAGTGCTTCACTGACATATTTTGGCTCAACCTGCGAGACAAAACATCGATAGGCACCATCATGAATGTAACCTTTCTCCATAACCGAGGCGTAATCAGCTGAGTACAACTGATTTCGGGTTTGTACTCCTGATCTGACATCTCCAATGACATTGTCAAGGGGATGATAAACATTTAGTCGTGATCCTGGAGTAGTAGGAACAGCTACCTCAGAGCCAAGATTATGAACATTTGGTTCTGCATCTGAGGTAGTTGGAGTTTGAGGTTCTGAAGTCGAAGGTGCATCACTCGTAGATGCTTGTGGACTTGCTGGAACTGGAACCTGTTCCTCCTGACTGTTCTGGCATCTTCTTCAGCTTCATCTTCAGAGGAGGAGTCACTGTCGTTGACTACTCCCCCTGACTGAGTAGATGATTCTCCCTGTGTGCTAGATGGTGTATTCAGAATATCATACATCATCCTAGTTGCTAGCTCATCATCCGAGGGAGAGAGAGGTATGTTGAAGGATTTGAAGAATCCATCATAATCGAAGAAGTAGGCGGGTCCTTTTCCTGTAGGTGGTGTGGTATATCTCTGAACGTCGACATTACACCACACTTCTACAAGACCCGTTGAGTTATTGTAAACTCGCTTATTCGGTATGTTGTATCCTAGAAAGATTCCTTCATCTGCCTTCTCGCTGAATTTTCCTTCTGCGTCTTCTTCAGAAGTGTACATGGCGCGCCAAAAGGTTCAAGATACTCCAAATTCGGTTTGCGTCTTTGGAGTAGCTCATAACATGTCTTTCCGTGGCGCTTGACTATTAGGACTCGATTCAGTGTATAACATGCATTTGCTACTGCCTCATTCCAGAATTGGATAGGCAGTTTCGAGTCCGCTAGCATAGTCCGTGCAGTCTCTATCAAGCTCCTATTTTTCCTCTCAGCAACTCCATTCATCTGAGGCGTGTATGCTGAAGTGAATTGATGAACAATCCCTTTTCCTTGCAGTATGCCTCCATCCATTGATTCTTGAATTCGGTCCCGTTGTCTGAGCGTACTTGTCTAACCTTTAGCTTGTAGAGAGATTCCAGAGTGGTGACTAATTCCTTGAATGACTCAAATGTTTCTGATTTGGATTTCAGAAACATTACCCAAGTGAACCTTGAGTAGTCATCAGTGACCACAAAACAGTACAGATCGCCTGCAATGCTCCTTGTACTGACTGGACCAAACAGATCCATGTGAAGAAGTTCAAGAGGAAGTTCTATTGAATGAACTTTCTTTTCCTTATGAGACTTCTTTGTCTGTTTGCCTTTCTTGCAAGCTACACAAAAGTCAGGAAGTTGGAAGTTCTTGACATTTACTCCTCTCACTAAGTCCTTCTGAATCAAGTGATTCATCTTCCTTTGACTAATGTGTCCCATTCTCCTATGCCAGGAGATTGAGTCCTTCTCAGTAGCTTTTGATAGAAAGCACTGCACTCTTGATCCGTTGGAGCAGCTGTTGACAGATCCAAGACATATAGATCCTTATATCTTGAAGCAGTCATTAGAACTTGATCCTCTGGAATCATGTAGTCTTTCTTCAGCACGTAACACTTGTTGTTGTCGAAGATGACTTTAAACCTTTATCGCAGATTTGGGAAACAGAAAGCAAGTTATTTTGAAGTTGTTGAACGTAGTTCACCTTATCAAACTTGACTTTCTGATTTCCCACTTCTCCCTGTGCTGTGATGTATCCTCCCTTGTTTCCTGCAAAGGAAACATGCCCTCCTTTTATTTGTTTGACATTTGATAAAAGGGCTCTATTACCTGTCATGTGCCTGGATGCTCCGCTGTCTATAATCCACGTGTTAGTCTCAGCGCTATACCGAACACCCTGCACATATCAAGTAAATGTATTAGTTTAGGTTAGGAACCCAAGCCTTTACTGTCTTGGGTTTCCCAGAGGCATCACACATCATAAACTCTACCCATTGACCTTTAGAAGGTGAGGGTAACTCAGATTCCTTCTTGTCATCAGTATCAGTCACACAGGTAGTCTTCTCTTTCCATAAACCAGATTTGTGCAATGCCTGTTTATGATAAACAGTCGTCTGGCTTACAGGTTGAACTTTAGGTTCACTAGATCTTCTAGGTGGAGTTAGAGAACTCCTCTTAGAAGACCTAGGTCTAGAGTCCTGAAGATCAATCTTCTTCCTAGGTGTCTGATAGAAAGGACAATAGGAAGCAATATGTCCACATTCTCCACAGTTGTAGCACGATCTGCTATCAACCTTATAGTTTGACTTTCTTTGTGGAGAAATGCGTGACACTTTAGTAACATCATTTACCTTAGGTTTTGACTCTTGTATGTTTGATGTTTTCTCTGGTTTAACAAATTTAACTGTTTTAACTTGTTTAACTTGTTCAACCTTTTGGTTAACTGGTTTTAGACTTGTAGCATGTGAAAAATTAACATTTGAAGTCTTTTTGGGTTCTGATTTGACTCTGTTTGACCCTGACTTTAAGTTAACTTTTTCAAATTCATTTTCCAGATTAACACAAGGCAATTTACCCTTTGCCTTTGAAGTGGCCTCCTTTTGTTTCTGTCCAGATTCAGTAGATGAACATGATGTGTCTGGATCAGTAACAAGAGGAGTGGTCACCACATGATCCTTGATTGGGTTGTTGTTTACTGGTCTAGACTTGGTGTTCATCAAGGTCTCAGGTGGTGGTGGAACCACTTTGTATCCTAATCCCTCCCCATTATTTCTTTCTCTCACTAAGTGTTGAACTATGTGTGAAGAACTAGTCCAACTATGCAGTTTCTGTTTTAAGGAATTAACTTCTACTTCTAGAACTGCCTTTTGTTTCTTAGTGTCCTCTAGGGAGTTTAGATAGTACCTAATGTCATTTGATTGATTAAAGGCAACTACTTCGGTTTCCCTAAGTTGCTTAGTCAATAGGTCTATCTTTTCTTTATAACTATGCTCATTTTGTTTTAGAACTCTATTGGCCTCAGTGCATAGTTGTAAGTCCTTTACTAAGTTATCATTGTGATCTAATAACCTAGCAAATTTTTCATCAATGCTATTCCTAAATTTATCACAGTTAGAACAAGCATGATTATTAAACAATTGGTCAGTTGTACTTACCTGTGTTGTTTCAGAGGAGTTAGCCATCAACGCAGCATCAGACGTCTCTGGTTCTGGTGATTCTGACTTTTCTGAATCTGACTTGGAAGTTTCCTCCTTTGGTGTGTAACTGACTTCAGCTGCAGTTGTTTCTTCACTGTGTGACATTGCTATATCAACTGCTATATCACCCTCACTCGCAGAATCATCATCAAGATCTTCAACACTGGCAATGTTGGATTCTGGGTTGACAAATCTAAAACTCCAGTCCTGTCCTTCATCATCATGAGCAGTCAAGGCTTTTGGGTCCTTGTTTGATGAAGTAGAACTAGAGGCTTGCTTGTCTTGGTGAGTAAAGGATGAGAACGGGTTCCCATTACCCGTCTTCTTTGGTTTGACACATTCCCTCTTGAAGTGCCCTTTCTCTCCACAGTTGAAGCAAGTCACCTTGCTCTTGTCAAAACCAAATGTGGTATCCTTAGTAGCTATCAAGTTCTGTCCAGTCTTCTTAACAAACTTTTTCGCCCTTCGGACAGCGCTAGCTAAGGCCCACATTATATCCATCCTTTCCAGCTCCATTTCATCTACCTGCTCGTAGTCTTCATCTGCCAAATGACAGTTTCCAATCTTCCCAGCCACAAGTCCATCGTATGAATGAACTACTGCGGCGAGAAGATCCATATGCTCTCGTGCTACTTCTACGGTCACATTACCGAGGTTCTCGGTCTTCAATTTTGTAGCACTTGCTTCTGATCCAATATAATGGGTACATGATGACCCTGACGTGTCTGATCCAGAAGTAGAAGCATGTGAAGGACCTGACGAGCTAGACACAAATGCTGTCTGGAGAGGTGCTCCAGAAGTCTTAGCTTGGGGCGTGGCATTGTATAAAGCTGGGTTTTGTGTATATGATGACTTCTGTGCTCTATACTTCATCCTTAGTGCTTCTTCACGCAGTCTAAGAATAAAGTCATTTATATCCAGCTTTATAAGTATTCCATTCTGTCTAAGATTAGACACGAATGAGGCCCACTTGTCAGGCAATCCATCAGCGAAGTTGCTTACTTTTTCTTCCATAGTTGTCTCCACTCCATGTGTATGCAACTCGCTCATCAAATGGTAGAATCTGTCTATGACTTCATCTAACCCCTCGTTACCAATTGATGAGAAGTTATCGAATTCCTTCTTTAACTCCTTTGCTTTGATTGCCTTTAACGATGCATTCCCATCATACCTTTTCTCTAGCTCATCCCACAGTTTCTTGGACTGCTTGTTCTCTGAGTACTGGTGGAATATATCTTTGGGGATCGACTGAGTTATCATAGCATAAACTCTTTTCTCAGCATTATACTTTACTTTCTGAGCGTCAGTCATCCCACTCAACGTTAGTTTCACTCCATCTGCTCCCACCGGTGTACTATACCCTACTTCGATAGCTTCCCACAGATTAGGATCTACCCATTGAGGTAGATCTCAAAACGTTGCTTCCAGTGAGGAAACTCATCTAAAGTCAAGAGCTTTGGTGGTTTATTGTGAATACCCACCTCACTCTCAAGCAGCAGCAGGTTCTGTATTCTTGAGTCCTTCCCCGCAGTAAAGGCTGACATCTGATCTTCCATGGTTACTAAACTTAGAGTCTAATCAAATCAACTTTAACTGGTGCGACTGAAGAATGCGAATGGTCCTCTCGTGCGTATGAACTCTGCGATTGGTCCAACCGTGCGACTGAACAGGGCGATTGGTTCAGTCGTGCGAATGAATCTGGTTCGTGTGAGCTATGCGAATGAAAGGGTTCAGTCGTGCGAATGAGGGTGCGACTAGGTCCAGTCGTGCGAATGAGCACTGCGAATGAGTCTAGTCGTGCGAATGAGCCACTCGTGCGACTGAAGCTGCTGTTTTGCGAAAATTTCTAGGTTTGACGGGTTTCAGCCGTAAAAATTCGAAATTTTGCAAGTCCAAATCGTCTAGGTTCGTAGAAACTGAACTTTGATGAGCAGGGAACGTCCAAGATCACTTTTGATGCAAAAGATTGCGTTTTTCGTGCAAAAACACAAACTTTTATGCAATCTTGATTGAATCAACACGAAATCAAGAGCCAAAGCTCTGATACCACTTGTTAGGACCTGGTATTTGAACGAAATACCGAGTGATTGCGTGTTAAACCAACTCAAATAGTGCGGAATCCTATTTGATTGGCGATCCAATCAGTGAGAACACACGATGAATCAATCAAGAATTGATTTCAACGTCAGAAATCGATCAAGAACCGATCTGATGTGTTCTATGAACTTGGAGAACGATTTGGGAGGCTTCTGGACGGCTAGGGTACGTCTGGAGTCGTAATGGGATGAATGCTTTGTTTTCCCACGAATTGGGTCTATTTATAGGTTAGTATTGGTCAATCGTGCGACTGGGCCATAAGTATGGTTCAGTCGTGCGATTGAACCATGCGGTTGATTCATCCGCACGACTGAGTGTTCAGTCGTGCGATTGAGTCAATCTTATGTGTCAATCATACGACTGATCCAGTCTCCTGGTTCAGTCGTGCGATTGAGTCAATCGTATGAAGTTATTCATGCGTGTGGTCCATTCGCATGGGCCATCCGCATGAGAACTTCATTAAGTTAAGTTTGAATGTTCTATTTAATATAACTTAATGTGCACTCATTCAAACATATAAACCCAATTAATTCAATCACAACTCATTAATGAAATATTAAACATTACAAGTAACAATCCAATTCATATCATTTCATTAATCCATTACAATTACATCAAAATCAGACAGACAAGTTCATTACATTACAAATCCTAGGGACATACATGTAGGGACATACATGTATCAACAGGATGTCATAACTACAGGTTGGACGACCGCCCTAAACCCGAATCGGTGGTTACTCCGCCTCTTTCTTATTCTCTCTCTAGAAAATAGCATAGAAATTGAGACGGGGAGGCAATGAATATCACGGTCAAAAAACCAGATGATGGTCGACCGGCGAAACGACCACCGGAAAAGCCGGTTCATCCCCCGTTCTCTCTCTCTCTCTCTACTCTTTCTCTCTAGTAACATCTTTTGATCTTCAAAAATGACAAAACAGATGACTAAAGATAGAAAACCCTTGAAGACCACAAACTACCGTGGCCAATTTGAACACCACAAAACAACCCACGTGTCCCAAGCCCACAGCAAATTCAACCCCAAATAGAAAACCAGGGGGAAAGCCCCACCGACCAAGCATATTAATAAGAATAGTAATAATAGTAATAATAATAATAATAATAATAATCATAATAGTAGTGGTAGTAGTTGTATTTATGGTGGTAGTAGTGGTAGTAGTCGTAGTAGTGGTAGTGGTCGTAGTAAGGGTAGTAGTCGTAGTAGTGGTAGTGGTCGTAGTAGTGGTAGTGGTCGTAGTAGTGGTAGTGGTCGTAGTAGTGGTAGTGGTCGTAGTAGTGGTAGTGGTCGTGGTAGTGGTAGTGGTCGTGGTTGTAGTAGTGGTCGTGGTCGTAGTAGTGGTCGTGGTCGTAGTGGTTGTAGTAGTAGTCGTAGTAGTGGTCGTGGTCGTAGTAGTAGTAGTAGTAGTAGTAGTGGTAGTGGTAGTAGTGGTCGTGGTAGTAGTGGTGGTAGTGGTGGTAGTGGTGGTAGTGGTGGTAGTGGTAGTAGTGGTGGTAGTGGTAGTAGTAGTGGTAGTGGTAGTGGTGGTAGTAGTGGTAGTGGTAGTAGTAGGGGTAGTACAACAGCAGCAGCGACAGCAGCAGCAGCAGCAGGAGCGGCAGCGGGAGCAGGAGCAGGAGGAGCAGCAGCAGTAGCAGTAGTAAAAGTATTTTAATAATTATGTAGTTAAGCATTTAAATAATTCTTATTAATAAATTAAATATTAATAAAAAATATTAAAAATAATATAATATATAATAGAGTGAATTAAATAATCTTATATTATTAAATAATATATTAATAATATCTGTTTATTGGTGTATTAATTAAAAGAAGTTTATTAATTGAGAGGTATCATAAGAATTGTTTTATAGAACACATGTATATA
Organism: Flaveria ramosissima; assembly: GCA_025215565.1. NCBI lineage: Eukaryota > Viridiplantae > Streptophyta > Magnoliopsida > Asterales > Asteraceae > Flaveria > Flaveria ramosissima. The sequence goes on from CM046031.1 coordinate 3,600,070, forward strand.
ATGCTTAAGAAGTTGTATTAGATGTTTTAATTTTTTTATAAGTTACATTTGTGTTCGAAGATTTTGTTTTTTATAGTAGTATAGATAATTTAATATATTTGAAGGAGACCCACCTTCTAAATACCCGGTTTTTTTTAAATTACATTATATATCATCAAAGTGGTAGTTTTAAAATTAAATGTAAATCAGCTACATCTATAATCATTGTTATAAATGCAAATTATTTTAGTCTTAGCATAACATTTATGAGTTTTAAGGTTTGATAATCATGTACAAACATATGATCTATAATGCATATTGTAACCCTAATCAATATAAATCCCCTAGTTTACAATACGTTATCAACACAAACCAAATTGAATCTCTATCCTTTGAAACAAAAAGAGAAGCTTCGGATGGAGTAATCAACTAATGGCCGAAAGCTACTGCGATTGAACAGAAACAAAACGATGTAAGGTATCAACCGAACCATCTATTGGAATTTATAAGTGGCATAATAATGTTTAGATTTTGTGAGTAAGATTTTGATAAGTTTCAACTCTGACGTCTCGTTGGAAGTTTGACCATAGAAAATGATAGTGTGAGGTTTCGTTTATTTTCAAAGGCATTATAGAAATTGAATGGAACGACACCGATTTTAGTAGTGGGATGTTTCACTTCTATACTTAAATTTAATTTAATTTATACCAACTTACAACTTTGTTTTGCATTATTAGTTGTAAGTTTGGCATAGTTGGTTGTACCCCATTTGGTTATGTTTTAATCTTATTTTGTTTTTTACTTTTAAGTTTTAACCTTAATATTTTACATTTTTACAATTTAATCACAACACTTTTTTACTAATAACATTGGTCCCTATACTTTTCATTTTTTACAATTTCTTTGCTTTACGTTTTGTTCTAGATTTTGCGAGTTACGCACCACAACATGCGTATGTGGTTCAACTTTTTTACTCTTATTTTTTTTCGTTTAACGTCCCCCTCACAACGTGCAGATCCTAAACCGACTTTGTTGCTGTATTCTATGTTGTTTCATATTTTATTACATTTTTATACGAGTTTTTCCGATGTTTTTTGCTGGCCATGTTTTGGCATTGGTACTCCACTTGGTTTTTTAAGCTTTAATTTTTTTGTTTTTAACCTCATACTTTTACATCTTTTACTATTTAACCCCAACACTTTTCACTTTTAACTTTCGTCCCTATACTTTTAATCTCTTACTAATTTTTCGTTTTACATTTTGGTCTAAATTTTACGAGTTAACACACCGCAACGTTGGTATGTGGTTCAACGTTTTTACGCATATTTTTCTTGTTTAAAGGCCCTGTCACAACGCGCAGATCATAGATTGACTTAATTATTGTTTTCTACGTTTTACGTTTCATGTGTGTGGTTTGAATGTTTTTACGTCTATTTTCCTTTTCGTTAAGTTTAAATGTTTTCGTTTTTTATTTTTGATTATATGAAATTTTTTGATGTTGACGGTCACTAGCGGTGGTGTGAGATTGATGTTACTTAACACGATTTTACGCCCCCGTCGCAACGCGAGGACTTGATACTAGTTTAATTTAATTAACAAGAATCGGTTTTGTATAAATATTTAATCTATGCATTGTATATTGTAACCCTAATCAGTAGAAATCAGTTTTTCTGTTCTCTTTCTCTCTTGTTTACTCTAGTTTACAATAATTATCATGTTTTCAGGAATTTTCAAGTTACATGATATAATTTATTTTTAAACTTTATCTTAAATTAAACAATAAAAGTTTTTAATCAATGTACTTTACTTGAACTGAATTGATTATATTACTGAATTGGTTACATTACCATATACAATAAGTAATTTTAGGGGATGAATATTTTAAATTTCGTTGTTAAATAATTTATCAAATATTTAATTGATATTGTTAAATATTATTTTTTAATAACTTCATTCTGGAGATATTTATGTATCATTCGTAGAAATAAATGTTTTGATGTTGATAATGACACTATAAGATTCCTTTTGAATACATAACCCTAATTACTTGACACTATAAGATTCCTTTTGAATACATAACCCTAATTACTTTCTGTATATAGTAGATAAGAGTAGATTTGATAAATTATAAACAGTTTGAATTTTTTTTTGACTTTATGTCAAATATAGGCTTTGAAAAAATTGTCCAATGATTGTTTGAGGCAATATCATCGAGGTGATCATCAATATTCAAAGATCATATTCAAAGCGGTGGGGTCATGATTTATGGTTTTAACATGCGCATTTTGGTGTTACCGAATTTGAAAAACAATATTAGTGTTCTCAACAAATCTCTGTCGTTTACCAAGAAGATGAATTAAACAACTCTTAGGTGTATATTTTAGGTTAAAGAGTGACAATACGAGTGTGGCTACTACCCAGCTTATTGGGTAGACCCTAGTTGGTCTACTTTTGTGGAATTATTTAACTTGAGCAACCGACCTAAGGGGAAAAATATATCAAGAAGGTGCAAAATCGGCAAAACAAATATGTGGTAGTGATTTATAAACCAAATGGGTAATAATACAATGACATATACGGATGATGAAGCACAAGAAGATAATAAATGGCCTGTACACATGTACCATTTTACAAAATATGATCTTAGAATGTGATGGGAATGCTATATCACTGGTGTGTATTTCGGATCTTTCTGATGGATGCGGTTGTTAATGACGATATCATGTCGGAGTTGCGAATGAAAAAATACATATTTTCGACTCTGATTGGATCTTATAAAATCATTGCTACCAACTTGAACATCTCATATTAGGATGATGAGTAGTTTAATCTAAATTATGCTTTATAGGATTTTTTTAAAATTTTATTTTAATATTATTCAGTTATCTGTAAATTTCAATTGAATGTTTTATATTTTATTAGTTTAAATTATGTTTTAACTAAATGTTTACAGTACTTTTGGGTAACATCCTCTTCAATTAGGATGCTTGTTGATAGTTTAAGATAAAACAACATGACAACTTTTGATTGGCTAATCTCTAGCTATTTTATGTTTCAATCCGTAGATATAATTTTGACGTTACAATCATAAATTATTAGTGTTTGGCGTAGATTGGTTATCGTTCTAATTCTTTTTAAACAAAATAAACAATTATATCATAATGCGAAATAACCCATAAAAACTAATTATCTATATCTATACTACTATATATAAAAAAACTTTGGTACACAATTGTAACTTTACAAAAAAATTAAAACACCTAATATAACTTTTCAATCATTAGGTACAAGTGTTTTATGTAATCATTACTATTTTTCCTCTTATGTAATAAACTTCTTCTAATTAATACATATTATTAAAATATTATTTAATAATGTAATATTATTTAATTCACTACGTTATATACTACATTATTTCTAACACTTTAAACTAACAATTTAAATTTATTAATAAGAATTATCTTATTTGAATAATTAACTATATAATTACTACATACTTTTATAATAATAATAATAATAATAATAATAATAATAATAATAATAATAATAATAATAATAATAATAATAATAATAATAATAATAATAATAATAATAATAATAATAATAATAATAATAATAATAATAATAATAATAATAATAATAATAATAATAATAATAATAATAATAAACTCGTATTTAAAGGTTTTGCACTTTAAAATAAGTGGGTGAACTTAAAAAAAATTAACAACAATGGCTATAACTAAAATACTACTACTTTAACAAACTTCTTTTATATATTTTGATGTTAACCATCGATTAAAAAAATTTATATTTGAGATTTCTTATTACATTTTTTTGGATTTATTACCCATTTTACTTGAACCTTTTTTATTTGGATCTTTTTTCCCTATAATATTATTATTATATAGTAAATCTAAAATAATATATTTTCAAGAAATGATTTATTAGCTATTTAATAATAATAGCAATTAAAATATATGTACCAATACAACATATTTATTAATATCTACATTTTCATATAAATTTAATTCAAAACATAGATTTTGAGAGAAACACGAATGTACATATGTCAAAGTTGCTTCAATGTGTCATTTTTATAGTCTTTTTTATAATAATATTTTAAATATGATATTTATATAATTCAAGATTTGTTGTTTTGACGTGCTTTATATATTTAGGTCGTGAACTTTTCAGCGTTAAATAGTAATGTATAAGTCGTATAATACACCCGTTGCAGCATACAAGTTTCATGTACGAGTTTAATTTACTCAGTCAACTTTTGCTACTTTGTTGATCAAGTTTTTTACTATTATTTATAGTAGTTTTATCTCTAAGCATAATTCCACATTTAAAACTATATAACATATTTGAATATTTAATGAGACAAACAAAATTTAAAAGCTTAAGCGATGAACATAAAACTTTAAACATCTTTATATATATTTGGGAAAAAAGTTTATGAGTTGAATCTAGGGGTGTACAATGAGTCAAGCTAATCATGAGCTACTCAAGATCAACTCACTAAAATCTTCAACTACGTCGTGCTTAGACTTATATTGAAGCTCATTTAATAAACGAGCTCATGCCAAACCTCACATATCGAGTTTGACTAAGTTAGCGAGCCTAAAGCCCTAAACCAAACTAATATTTTGGATTACATTTTTTATTTAATATGATGAAATATATATTCATAGAATAGTTTCTGTTATTCATAAAATTATGATAAAATAACTAAATAATATAAATAATGTTATATATAATTTAATATTTATAAAATTAGAATAAATCACTAAACAATATATATTATAAATAGTTATATAACTATATGAAAAAAGTAATTAAATAATTTATAAATAACAATTAAGCTGGTTTCAAGCTTGTAAAAATACTTGTCAGAACTTCCTCGATGTATAGTTATAAAAAATCAAATGAGCCGACTCAACTTGGACGAACTAAGCTGGCTTGCTTCGTCTCAGGTCATGTACGCTCTTTATAGTAAAATATTGATAGTAACAAATCAACCTAAAAACGATTATTTATTTGAATAAACTAAAGGAAAAACGCATCAATCATCTACCTTGATTTTTCTTTTTTTTCTTTTTTTTAGCAATAATCATTAGCACAACTAGTTAATGTGAGTTACTCATGAGATGTAAATATGAGAAGGTTATGATCAGTTCAAGTATCACTCTGAGTAGAATGATTAGAGTTGAGCAAGTGAGTTTTTCCAGTAATAAGTCTCCTTTTAAGAGGGTTGGGGTTGCAGTCTCGGCTGAAAAACAAATAGATAAACTTTATTAAGATAACATCCATCATTCGAATGAGTGTCGTACATTTGACGTTAAAAAACAATCTACCTTGTTTTTTTGAGTTGTAATAATCAATTAAAAACGTGAATTTTATGATGAACAGTTGGGTGTGAGTGTCTTTAACACAAATTCTATTGATTGATAGTCGTTGGGCCGTGAGAATCAAGAAATCAGTCAAACAATTCCACCGCATTTAATGCCAAATTGACTGTTTTTACACATGAGAATGAGTTGTCTTTGTCATTTTTCTCATTTCGGATGAAAATGAATAAATTGCCTAAGTCATTTTTCTCATTGTGGATGATGGTTCTTTGAGATTGTTCGCCAACTAATATGTAGAATTTACAAAATGGTTTTTGGTTTATTGGCATTCAGATGTGTTGAAAAGGCTTTTTTTTATCAAAAGCTGGTGAGAATCTGTTTTATTGGAAACGAATGATGTAAACGTATAATTGAATATAAAGCTTGTGAGTTATTGTTTTAAAAAAACTACTATGTAGGATTTGAATAGGATATGTGATGGTTAAATCTAATTTGGAAGTTACAATACACAATTTTCACCATAAAATGATTGAAAAAGTCGAAAATCTCATGGTTTTAATAATATATATAATGTTGTGATCACATATATGGTTTTGATGAAATACTTAATACTGATGCGATATTTAATATTATTAGATTATAACCTCATGCATCACACGTGTTATATAAGAAAACAATATTAAATATTTATTAATAAAGAGTTAAAAACTGTAAAACGCTATTTTTATATAAAATATGATTTAAATTACGTATGAGTAAGTAATCTGATTAGTTAAAAAAATATACTTTTAAGACTTTCTTTATAAAAATTATTGCTTGAATAATATTTTCTTTTTTATCAATAACTAGTTGTTTAAAAACACCGGTTTTAATTAACTTTTTAAAATTTCTGTTCCATAAAAATGGTTTTGTATAAAACTTTTTTTTTCTGAAAAGATCGATTTAAAATATTTCATAATTTAAAAGGTTTCGTTGTTTTAGTAAAAAATATTTAATAGTTATTAAATATTTTGTTTTTGAAAAAATGTATTTTAATCAAAATACATAGTTTCTATATATTTTAAAAATTATTGATTTAAGAAATACTTAGATTTATAATATAAAAGAGAGAAAAAGAAAGTTTTAGAAATTAAATATTAGACATTTTATAAAGGAATAGTTTAGGCAGAAAATGAATAGGAGAATGGATGTAATAACACATGTTCATACATGTAATCAATTATTATAAGTAAGATATTTCATGTTTTGATTGGAGTAGGTTAATATTGATTATATTATAAATTCAAAAGATGTGTATCCTATTTGACTTCAATCGTTAATTCAAACAAGGAATACATGTTATGTTCCATATTTAGGTTTTCTAACTTAGAACTAGTATTTAGCTCCGCACATTATGGCGGGGTCGTAGAACCGTGCAAAATAACACCAATGTCACATCATCGTTATCGATCACCAACATGAAATAGCTAGTATTAAAAAAACTAAAAATAAAAAAATAAAGCCGAACGGAAAGTAGACGTAAGATGGTTGAACCACACACGTGAAACGTAAAACTTTATAAATAATAACTAAGTTGGTCTAGGACCCGCACGTTATGATGGGGCCGTTAAACGGGAAAAAATAGGCGTAATGACGTTGAACCATGCACGCACGTTACGGCGTGTTAACTCTCAAAATTTAGTCCGAAATGTAAAACAAAACATTTTTAAAAGATGAAAATTATAGGGGATCAAAGTTGAAAGTGTAAATTAAATTATAGGGTTAAATTATAAAATATGTAAAGTACTGGGTTTAAAATAAAAATTTTTAAAAAGAAAAAAACTATGTATAACTTTTAATGTTTATAGTATAACTATTAATGCAACCTTAAGTTGATAATTTATCAATATATATAAAAGAAAGTTTTAAAGTGTCACTTGTCAAAATATTAAGCTTCCTCATTTTAGTTTTCTCGCCTCTCTCTCCTAATAAATAACAATAGTACATACCAATTGTATAATTTAAAACATTTACATAATATAAAATATATATTGTAAAAATTAAAAGTTATAGGTTTTTATAAATAAACAAACATAAAAAAAGAATATAAAATATAAAAGTTCTCTTAAACACTTTTTTTAAACACAAACTTTTTAAAAAGTGTTTTTAAGTATTATAAGGATGGTTTAAAAAATGAAATTATTTTTAAAAAGCAAAATAAAAAATAATTTCATAAAAGAAGTCTAAAATGATATTATTGTTGTCTTACATGAAGTACTTATTTTTACGTAATTCAATCATATTTTATCTGAAAATATTGTTTTATAATATTTAATTTTTATTACAAAATATTTAATATTTTTATCTATTTAATCCGTATATCACACGGGATTTTAAACTAGTTAATAATATTTAAATGTCATGAGTTATTAATAGTTAACTAGAAATTGTGGCCCGCGTGTTACCGCGGGTCTCTTTTGAGTTTGGTTTTTTAAATTATAGTAATTCTCGTGTTGTAAAAATATTATGTTAAATAACGAAAGAGTAAGGGTCTCAAATAAAATCCTTTAAAAAACAGATATAAAAACCGGTTTAACTGCTTTTTAGGATAATTAAGAAATTACGTTATATTTTGTACTCTTATATTTTATAAAAATTCCTCAAATATTTGTTGTTACTTGTTAGTTGATAATAATACTAAACCTCTAAATGCATCCAAATTTATATAATGTTAATTTTATATTATCTATTTTCTATTGTTTACAAATAAATAAGATTTGTAGTTTGCTTATATTTTAATGCATTAGAGTCTAAGGATTATTTTTTTCTTATATCAATTTGTTTTATATTTTGAGCTAAACAAAAAAAGAAAGTGCTAATTTATAGATAAGAACAAAACTTTAATTCAATTTATTAAAGCTAAGTGATCAAATTATGAAATTTTAGTTTTTCTTTGCACTCACCGACCACTTAGATTAATATATATTATAATTCCTCAAATATTTGTTGTTACTTGTTAGTTGATAATAATACTAAACCTCTAAATGTATCCAAATTTATATAATGTTAATTTTATATTATCTATTTTCTATTGTTTACAAATAAATAAGATTTGTAGTTTGCTTATATTTTAATGCATTAGAGTCTAAGGATTATTTTTTTCTTATATCAATTTGTTTTATATTTTGAGCTAAACAAAAAAAAAGAAAGTGCTAATTTATAGATAAGAACAAAACTTTAATTCAATTTATTAAAGCTAAGTGATCAAATTATGAAAATTTTAGTTTTTTTTTTTTAACTCACCGACCACTTAGATTAATATATATTATAATATCCGGGGGATGCATTCTTTATACACTTAAGTTTAGCATGTAATGTGTGCTTATATCCTTTTTAATTAATGTCGGTATAATACAGGACCAATGCAATATTCTGGGCCAAAATTTCTGTTGTAACATCTTGTCAAGCTAGTTGAAAGCATACAAAAGTGTCACATATTACTTACAGATTGTCGATGGAAGTAGCTAGGTATTACGATGGATTATGCAAAGGTAATTTTGTAGCCAAGTAGGTCAATGTTTTATAAGACTTCATACGTTCTCATTCACTCTCTCATTTTCGATAACTCTCCTCCTCTCGCTCATCCCTATTACACATTGGTGCGCCAAACACTAGCATAAGCAATGCAACACAAGAACTGGTCAATGTCGCCCCTATCTTCTTCTCTACCAATAAAGCACAAGCAGAATCACAATGTCTAATGACGCTACGGCTTTTATAGGATGGGTGTCAAAATCACTCAAAACAATATGATATCATTAAATATAAAATATATCTATTCTTCTATCTAGGTTTTTTATTGTCTTTTCCTATAAGAGTTTACCGAAGCATATATGTGAAATAAGTCAATAACCATGTGGTAAGTTGATTAGTGACATACACTCAGAAAAATAAACAAGAAATCTTAACATTATAAAATTTTAATTATATGAGATGGTAAGTAAATAAACATGATAAGATATAAGCATGACTTTATAGATACGATAAGATAAAGATAGATGATGTTTATAACAACAACCCTCTAATACGTAGCATGTCATAATGTAAAGAAGAATTCTAAGAAAAAGAAAGTTATAAGGTGTTTTTAACCTTTAACATATGACTTAATCACTAGTTAAATACTTGTACAATGTGCACACTTTCTAAAGAAGAGGATCCATGATATAAGAAAGCTCATACATACCTAATATCTTAGCTCATTAAAGAAATATAATAATATTATGATATAAGCAAATACCTTATTTGTGGTTTTTTCACCGACTGTGATTTGTCGTTCATTTAATACCTTCAACATTTTTTTTGTTTTCCTAATTTTTTATTTTTCTATTTTCTACTTTATGTTGGGGGTTTACAAGCAATCGAGGCAAAGTTGTTTATTATTGAATCTCAAAGGTACTCTTATCATTTGGTAGATCCAAGTTCATGGTCTGTTTCAGGTTCACTCGGAGCTTTGGCAACCACCGTAGAAGGCAATGGCGGACCTGAAAATTTTTCCATGGGGTGGAAAATTTTAAGGTTTAGCCAATGTTTTCAGAACCGAATCAGACGTCGAACCAGACGTCTTACTGGTTTGGTGTTCGGACCGGTTGGACCGGATTTAACTATATTTATATATGTAATTAAATATAAGTAATTTATATATGTATTTTATAGTTATATATAAATTTTAACTATATTTGTATATCAAACGTACTAATTTATGGTTTAACACCACGTTTTTACCCATTAAAATAAAAAAAAATAATACCAAAAACCGGTCCGAATCGGTCCGGTTTCCCAGTCTGACCACCGGTTCGGAAAGAACCGGCCGGTTCGACCCCTTAAAAACGAATCATAGCAGACCGGACCGGCCATCAGACCGATCCCCGGTCGAACCGGTCGGACCGGCCGGTCCGATCCGGTCTCCAAAACATTGGGTTTAGCTGATATCAAAATATATATGATATATTTTTTCAGCCTGTTTTGGATCGGACGGATCGGGTTCCCGAAAAGATTTTCAAACTTTACACGATTGCCAATAACCATATTGAAGCAACTAGTTTGAGAATAATGTTAAAACGTTTTTCAAACTTATACACAATTGTTAAGAACGTAAATTAGTTTTTAATATCAATTTTGTTTAACAAGTTTGAGAATAATGTTGGTTAAAGTAAATATAATATTTGATCCCTGATATTTGAATCAATTTAAGCTTCGCTCGTTTTATTGTCAAAAGAATATATTTTGATATATATATTTCCAATTTATCCCACTAACTACATGATTATTAGAGAGTTAAATTACTAAAGTTCTACTCGATTACCGATCCTGAATAATAAAGAAATGAGGTCTCGAAGGGTCACTAGACTCCCCAAATCTCATTGTAGTTCCAATCCTAAGAACATGTTTGAAACAAAGTTAGGGGCTGTTTGATTGCTCTTACTCGGTTAGAAGGTGATGACGGGTAAGAATTTGTTTCAAAACTGACCCGATAAGAGGGAAAATAGGCATGTGTCAGTGGCGTCGGACCGGGTCAGACGCAAAAATGTGATAATCAAACACGCTGACCGGCCAAAATGTCTGACCAGGTCAGTGGGTCAGACATTTTGACCAGTTCAGAAGCAAATCAAACAGCCCCTTACTCTTTCTTAGTTTGAGAGGTTTAAAGGGGACAATCTTTAATCCCCCCCCCCCCCCCTCCCCCTCCAAGCCTTAGGTCCACCCATGGCAAGAGGTGTGATGTACATGCACTCATTTAGGGTGTACAACTCTTTACGCCATACTTACTAGTTTTCAAAATAAGAATGAGGCCTTCGCCATGTTCAAACGTTAAATTTATTTCAACTACTATTTTAAATCTTGGATGCGATGTAATGATTTCATAAACGCCTATCTAAGTTTTTACTCTTGTTTTAGTTGTAAACATATCTGAACCGGGTTAATTTTTTGGGGTTAGTATCATTTGAAAATTAGTAAATATAATAAGAACTGCAAGAACTAATATCGATTGATTATATTAATTATTTTTTGTACTTGGACACACACCTGTGTATGTTTATTAATATTAAAAACCATAAGAATAACATAAAAACCCATTAAACTATAGTTTGCATATGTTTTAAAAGTTTTCATCTATTTAGATAGTATATAACTATGTATGACTTACACATATGTAGATTATAGATCCGTTCTAGTTTTCTTTTTGAACTAAAGAGAGACGTCTAAATATTATATTTTAATCATATATATATATATATATATATATATATAATATATATATATATATATATATATATATATATATATATATATATAACATTAAAAAATCATGTGTTAATAGAAGTTCTCGTAATTCTAAAGATATTTATGAGCTCTCATGCTAACCCAATTCTTTTATTACTTAATAAAACATGTTTTTTCTATCATTTAGAATTTCAGGGACTTTAATTACTCAACTACTAGAAAAAAATAAAAAATGCAACAGACAAGGTTGTTGCAAATTTGTCACAAAACGCGTTTTGCAACAAGTTTACGACGAAACTTGTTTTGTTGCAAAAACCCTTGTTGCAAATATTTGCGACAAAGTTCTAACAAATTTTACAACAGGTTTGTAACAAGAATTTTGCGACAAAAAAACAATAATATTCTGACATAATTTTGCAACAACTTTCCGACAACCAATTACAACAAGTTTGCGACAAAAATTTTACGACATAATTCTAACAATATTCTAACAAATATATACAACAAATATGCGACAAAAGAATTGAAATATTATTTATGATTATATTTTGCGACAAAGTTGCAGCGACGTCTATTTTTTGGTTTTACAACAAACTTGCGACAAATAGTTGTTATTAAAAAAATAATTTTGAAAATATGAAATAATCATTTTTTAACCTGTTTAGAATCTAATACAATTCAAGTAAACCATTCAATGACAATCTATATCCAATTACATAAATCCAAACAAATATTGTTTACATAATCCAAGAACTAAACTAAACTATGGTTGGTGATTGCTAGAGTTATTACTAAATTGTTTAGAAAAAGAGGTCATTTGTTGTCGCATCTCCTCACGCATTTGTTGTTGCATCTCCTCTCGCATTTGTTGTTGCATCTCCTCCCGCATGTTTTGTCTCATCTCATCAACTTGTTGTCGCATCTCATCCCGCATTTATATAAAACATGTTTTCTCTAAAATTTCTATATGTTTTTTAAGGATGGAAAATATATAATTGTCTTTTAGATTTGAAGAAGTTTGCAATTAATGATATTAGAAAGAGCAAATATGTAAATGCCCCTAGATTTTAGGAATAAAGGATTGAATAAATAAAATATAAAATAGTTAGTAAGAAATTTTTATTAATTATAAAATAAATTTGATAAGATATAATTGAAATTACTTTTGAGTCGCGACTCTAAGTAATAAACAATGATATCATTCTTTCAAATTCTGTTTTTAAAAAATGTCATTTTTAAATTATTTCGTTATTATAAATCTAAATTTTAATCATTTTGGTTTATAAACTCAAAAATATTTTTTATCTTTTAAATGTTTGATGTTTAGATCTGTTTCATTTTATAAAAATTTATTTCTTTAGAAATTATATTTATAAAAAAATCTTTTTTAATTTATTTAACAACTATTTTTAATCTTATAATAGAGTTAAATAGAATCATTAGTAGTCAATGAAATGTCAATAGAGCCCAAATCAATTGGTTTGGGAGAAGGTAACATCATGGATTCTAATGTGAAGGTAATGAGTTCGAGTTTCACTTGGTGCAATATGCTTCAGGTGGGTCAGGAATTTTATCACAACGGGTCTTTAGGTGGTGAGTTCTTTCCCCTGGAATGATGGCTGGGTTGGGTCATCAGCATTTTTTGTGTTTGCAAGGCATAGGTGAACTTTCACCAATGGGTTTACCTGAGTAGCCAGAGTTGTAGTATACGTTGGACTTCAAAAATAAGTTAATGTAATTATATAATAGGTGAAAGAAACAAAAAATTAAAATTAGGAGGGCTAAAGTTATACTAAGTGTCCACCCAAAACCTTTTTTATTACAATAAATAAATTCTTCCTAAGGGAATGGTTCAAATAAAAAGGATTTTAAACCTAAAACGTATAAAAAGTAATTGTAACTATCAATCTTATTAGTCAATAGTTGATATAAAATTAAAAGAAAAAAGTTTGTTATATGGATATTTTAGCCATTGCCACTTGTCTTTTTTCAAGTTTTCTCATTTTTTTCAAGTTTACTCACTTTTATAATCATTATAACTTTTATATACGATATTATTTTCTTGTAAGAATTACACCATAAAAATAAGGGTTTTTTTATCTTTAAAACAAGTACAACATCGTTGTATAAAAAGATAATATTTTTTCTACTTTTTTATGCTCATGTGATTTTGCTCGTCATTGTGTATTTAGTGCAGTTTTTTATGTTTTTTTGTTAGTTGTTATGTTTTTCTCAATACTTAAATAGTATTGTGTTTTTCTAAGTTGGTAAATTCTAAAAGAATATGATGGTAGAATAACATTTTTTTGTATTTCTAGTATGTAAAAGTCGATGATAAATTAACAACTAATTAATATAATACATTAAAACAATGATAAAAGCGATTCAAATTATATAAAACCATAAACCAGAATGATAAAAGGACACATTGTATTTTTTGTTCGTCGTTATGTTATCCTATAAACTATGAGTTTTAAGAAACACATTGATAAATAACATATTGTATATTTCTAAGCGTAAAACAGAATGATAAGTTAACAAGTGTTTATAAATATTAAAAAAACATTGATAAAATGATTCATTATGTTTTGTACTCGTCATATTGTGTTTTCCTAAACACAATAAATTTTAAAAACACATTGATTAATAAATTCATTGAAAAACACACTAATAAAATAATACGAAATAATCTAAAAAATAAATCACAATGATGAAAATATATTTTTTTAATGACACATGTACAACCCTAATTCGGAGGATAAGTGTTATATTAATCGGGACCACCTATCCGTTTCCCAGTCGGGGCCACACCCCCAACCCCCTCAGGAGGAAACCTATTATTGAGAAAACTCCATGAATCAACTCTGAGTATTTTGCTCAAACTGAGACTTGAACTTATGACTTCCCCTTATTTACATGTCATGAGTAACTCATATTAAACAATAGGGCTAAAGATTATTGATAATAATGAAAATAACTAACACAATGAATTAATATTTGACACAAATGACTTGATTAATTAGACATCATGATATGACATATTTTACATAACGATCAAAACGTCTTCATTTTTAAACCAATAAAATAACACATGTTAAGATAAGAATCCATCTAACATTTTTTAAATTAAGGTTGAATGCGCCAAAGAAACAAAAGGAATCAATATAGTTATAGGGAATAAAAATTAAACATACTTTTGAAGTCTTGAACAAAGTCGAAGAATAGGAGTTGAGAATCACTAACCGATAATTAACAATAAAAAAGGAATCAACAATGTAAAAATAAAATTTTGTCAGGTGATTAATACAGAGTTTATGAGTTAAATAAGATTTGAGATAATTAATATTAAGGATTTTCAATCCCTACAATTTTAATGATGATTAATTAGCTAAGAAAATGAAATTAATAAGATAAGCAGATTAAATGTGATGTTATATATCATCATTAGTTTCACATCACAAATCTTTTTCCACCTAAAACCTTGTAAAGAAAATTTTTCATAGATAATGCTATCTTATTTATTATAAGTAGAATATGAAGAAGAACGAAATCGTTAAACTTCTCTAAGTTAGTGTGATGATGCTTTCATAGAGGTCAAAGTTCGAGTCGTAAAAATATAAATTATAAGTAGATTAGTAATTGTGTAAATCGTTATTTAAAAGAAACTACACCATGTATATATTCATTTGATTAAATAATTATCTTACTTAGTCGGCAAGGCCGATTTATAACATTAAATTGCTCATGTCTACTCTTCTCATTGATACCCTCAATACGGTTGAAAAGACTACATTAATGATGGTCTGTGGCACATTTGACTACTTGTTTGTTATCTTTAAAATGTTTTATAAACAAAATAAAACATGTGCCGAAATATTTTATCCAAAATAATATATGCATGAGGGAAAATAAAAAATTCAGACAACTTTAAACACGTTGCTAAAATTTTAGCTAGATCTATTGATAAGGGTGAATGGTGGCATGGTGCACTTTCATTACACATACCACATGAAATCATATATCCACTAGCTATATTTTGTCATGTCACAGTACATCATACTATCATATTTTTAAATTTGATGGACACTTATGTCATGACATGCCATAACTTTATTTTTAAACAATAAATTCTAAAAGTTAAGAAATTACAAACTCAAACTAAAAGCTAGATTAAAATAACAACATAAAGATAAAAACATTCAAAATATAAAAAAAAACACTTAACCTAAAATCTATAAATCAAACTCCCAACAACATAGCTGGAGAATTTGTCGTTTGCGTTATAGGACGTTTTTCAACATCGGCTCGAGAACATCGTCATGCGATTTAAGGAAAATCTCCATGTCTGGGTCTAGTGTTTCGCTAATCAATGTCTCCCATTGTATGTTTAAGAAAGGCCAACTTCGATTAGGTTACTTTCATACGAAACGTTTCTCATTCACTTCTTTGCTTCATTTCGTTTTGTTCGTCGCTTTGTATTCGCTTATAGCCTCATTCAATATTGTTTGCTTGAAGAGTCATTAGCTTTAGTGCCTTTATGTCTCGGCCTGGTCAGTGTTGTGTTTCCGTTGAGGTTAGGAAGGGGGTTGTTACAGGCTCATTTGAGCTTACATATTGGCTTGATTTTGAATTTTAGTCCTCTTTGTTGTTTCAGTACCAAACTCCGCAGCCATAACTCTATTGGCTCCCATTTGGCATGGTTTCTTATAACCTTACACGCCTTGATGTTTGCAAACCTTTCTTCTCGTAAAACTTTATGTATTTGCTTAACGTTTTGAGGATGATATTCTTGTCATTGCTTCCACTCGTCCAATGATATTTCTACATTTTTAAAAATAAAAAGTTAATTATGTCGTTATATAATCATAAAAAATAAAAAGTATATATATAAAAGTAAATGTAAAAAATATAATGTTAGAATATTGATCATGTTAAAACGACTCAGCATCAGATTCATTCTCCCCCATTTGGAATTCAATTGATCAATGGTTCAGTTCGTCACACCTACAGTTATGTTAAATTGTTCAAACACTTTCTTTCAAAACAAACCACATTTTTTATGATCTCTAACGCTAGGGTTTTTGAATACATAAATCAAACCCTTTTGCCAAAGCTTTCTTATCATTTTCATCTCAAGGCTTGTTAGTTGTTCGGGTCTTCGATTTACCTTTCGACTTAGATTTCAGTGGTGGGTTTCTTCCTTAGGGTTTCTTCCTTAAGAATGTTTTCATCTTCACTTTCATAAACTTGAATATCATCATATGCTCCGTTATGTTCTTCTTCGGCTTCTTCTTCTACATGAAAGGGTGGGTGTTGAAAAGCATTTTACATGTTTTGGTAAATATGCATATTGTGGAGATTGATACGTGGACATAGTTGAGTGGTACTATAATGGTGGGGTTTGATATGTTGGCATTATTGGAGATAGTTGAGATGATTTATATAGATTGTGAAACCAATCGATTGTATGTGGTGGTGGCGGGTTAAACGGTTGGTGTAAGGCCCCGTTCCCGGACGCTTACAGCTGGCCAATCATCGCACATAAAACATATAGTTTCATTAACTTAAAGAAAACATTGCAGCGGAAACATTAAAACAAACATTTCATTATAAATGCTTTTGCAAGTTAATACAACATTCGTTACAAAACATCGTTTGTTCGCATTACAATGCAAAAACATTAAACAAAAGGATGCCATCCAAAAATGCCAAGTAGCTGCCCCGCGCCATCCTCAGCAATGCTCACCTGCCAACTGGAAAATGCATAAAAGTCAGCGTTGCTGAGTGAGTTCTAGTTTTATAAAAACATTACATTACCTTTCATTCATTAAAGCATTTTCATCACTATCGCACGTGATCACACATCATACGTACATCAAGGTAATAATTATTATCTTCATCATCGTTCGTTTCGTACATTTCGCACATTTCGCACATTTCGTACTTATCGCACTTTTCGTACATTTATTATCTTTCACTTCTATCTAGGTCCTGTTCTTAACCCCCCTCTAGAGCACCAAGCAATTCATCTAGGGTTAAGCGACAAGGACCCCGTTTTGCACGTATGGAGTGGTCACTAGGACAGACTCCCCATGTGTGTGAACTCTTATGGGTTAGCCAAAATCGCACGATGTATAACACACAGTAATAAGGAAACCGCACGTATTGGAGCAGTCACCGAGACTGAACTCTTACTGTGTGTATGAACCCTTATGAGTTAGCCAAAATCGCACGCTGTAGACACACACAGTTGAGCTAACAACTCTCAATGAGTTGTGAACCTCCTTTCATTTGCTTGCAAGGCTTTTCATTCGTTCATTATGTTCCACTTTCATTATCTTAAATCTTTCACTTTGTTAAGATAATACTTTACGTTCATTAACAATATCACACACACGTAAAGTGACATTATCATGCGTAATAAGGAACATAACATACAATCGTACATAATCATCCAACATCATCAATCACACATCATCATGCATAGGCATCAATCATACATCACATCATACATCGCCCATCACATCAACTATGACCTCAAAAAGTCAACTTACATACCCCTGGGAACCTTCCAAGTCAAAGCCTACATTTACTCTTTTCTCCCGAGAATCAGAAAATAAACTAAGTTCTTTCGGGCGCATGAGCCCTATTTGGGCGTATGGGCACTATCCAGTCGCATGGCCTTCCAGGCGCATGAGAACACTTAGGCGTATGGACATTATGGGGCGAATGAACACCTAGGCGTATGGAGAGTCTCCAGACGCATGAACACTATGGGGCGTATGGACCCTCAGTCGCATGACTTTCAGGTTCAGTCGCATAACCTTCAATCGCATGCCTTTCAGGCGCATGAACTTCAGTCGCATGACTTCCATGCGTATGACCCTCAGTCGCATGGCATTCAGGCGCATGGACTTCAGTCGCATGCCTTTCGGCCGTATGGCCTCCAATCGCATGCCATTCGGTCTCATGGCTTCCAGTCGCATGAGCCCTAGCTGGGAGCAGAATGCAGCCCCTTCGAACCCTAACTGCAGATTTCGGCCTCCGACCCTTTTCTAACCTGTTCTAAGCTTAAACCAACCATCCTAAGCCTTAGAAACAAACCATAACATCATTCAAGCATCACAAGCCCAAACACGAGTCCCACCCGTTCGCACACACACACAAAACACACACAAACGGGTTCAACACCCAACACAACCAAAATCAGTTTATGTATGCTTTCCAGTCCCAAAATCGGTCAAAAACGTGTAAAAGAGGGGTCCTAGAACTCACATTAACAGCCTCTTCGGGTAGAGCTTCTCACAAACCCGCTTGACTTCGACTTTTGCACTTGATTTCCAAGAAACCCAAAGTTTTGCCCCTTTTTCTCCCTTTTCCTCTCTTGGCCGAATGAATGATGAGAATGGGAGAGGGGTGTGGGCAGCCATGCCCCTTTTACACCCACTCTTCCAAAGTTTTCCCCTTTTTGGCAAGATTGGTCCCTCAACTTGGACTTTATTTTTTTTTCTTTCTTTTTCTTTCTTCTTCTTCTTTCTTTGACTTAAAAAAATAACCGGGTGTTACAAGTCCACCCCCCTTATATAGGTTTCGTCCCCGAAACCTGTTATTCCTCAAACAGTTGTGGTAATGCTGTCTCATCTCTTCTTCAGTCAGCCACGTAGACTCGGATCCCTTTCTATGCTTCCATTGTACGTGCACAAGTGGACCACTTTATTCCTCAACCTCTTCTTTTTACGGTCTATGATCACCACTAGTTGCTCCATATAATTGAACCGTTCGTCTACCTTGATATCTTCTAGTGGTACAACCATATCCTCGTCTGCCAAACATTTCCTCAGATGAGATACATGGAATGTCGGGTGAATTCCACTTAACTTCTCTGGTAATTCTAATCTATAGGCCACCTCTCCTACTCGAGCAAGGATTCGGAAAGGCCCTATGTATCTCGGGCTCAACTTGCCCCGCTTTCTGAACCGAATGATACCTTTCCAAAGTGAGACTTTCAACATAACTCTATCACCCACCTGGAACTCAATCGGTCTACGTCGTTTATCAGCATACGACTTCTGTCTGTCTTTGGCTGCCTTCATAAAGGCTTTGATCTTTTCAAGTTTCTCAGTCGTAGCCTCAATCACCTCCATACTTCCCAACACCTTCTGACCATATCACCCCAACACACGGGTGTTCTGCATCTCCTACCATATAGCATCTCATAAAGGGGCATACCAATGCTGGCATGATAACTATTGTTATATGAGAACTTAGCTAACGGTAAGTGGTCGTCCCAACTTCCTCCAAAATCAATGACGCATGCCCGAAGCATATCTTCCAGCGTCTGAATCGTCCTTTCCGATTGACCATCTGTCTGAGGATGATAAGCTGTGCTAATATGCAACCTCGTCCCCATTGCATCGTGGAATTTCCTCCGAAATTTAAATGTAAACCGGGTATCACGATCAGACACAATAGACACCGGCACACCATGACGAGTTACAATCTCTTTAATGAACAAGTCGGCTAACCTCTCAGACGAATATGTCTCGCGAATCGGTAGGAAGTGAGCACTCTTCGTCAAGCGATCAACTATGACCCATATGGCATCATACCCTCGCGCGGTACGCGACAGCTTCGTAATAAAATCCATGGTGATGTGCTCCCACTTCCACTCCGGTATATCAAATGGTTGGATCTTCCCATACGTCTTTTGATGCTCGGCCTTCACTTGTAAACAAGTAAGGCATTTACTCACGTACTCTATCACATCACGCTTCATACCCGGCCACCAATAATCTTTCTTCATGTCTTGGTACATCTTCGTAGCACCGGGATGAATAGAGTATCAAGTCTTATGAGCTTCATCCATGATCTTCACACGTAGATCCCCAAAACAAGGAATCCACATCCGCCCGAATCGGGTTCTAACACCGAGTGTGTTTTCACCCAACTCCGCAACCAGACCTCTCATTCTTTCGGAGTTAAGATGATCTTCTTTCAATGCCTCATCCTGATACTCCTTAACTTGCTACATCACATCCCAGGTCATGATCAACTGGTAAGCTTTCACCCGAATTGGCTGGGGTCACTCTTTTCGGCTAAGGGCATCCGCCACCACGTTGGCTTTGCCCGGATGGTAATGGATCTCGTAATCATAGTCCTTTATGAGCTCCAGCCATCGCCTTTGTCTCATATTCAGATCCTTTTGCTTGAAGAAGTACTTCAAGCTTTTGTGGTCGGTGAAGATGGTGCACTTCGTCCCATACAGGTAGTGCCTCCAAATCTTTAACGCGAAGACCACGGCTGCTAGCTCCAAGTCATGAGTATGATAATTAACTTCAAGAACTTTCAACTGTCGGGATGCATAGGCTATAACCTTTCCTCTCTGCATCAGCACACATCCCAACCCCGAGTAGGAAGCATCTGAATAAACCACCAAATCTTCACTTCCATCGGGTAACGACAAAACATGAGCTTGAGTCAATCTCGCCTTTAATTCCTCAAACGCCTTCTCTTGAGCTTGACCCCATACAAACTTTACATCCTTGCGAGTCAACTTGGTTAATGGAGAAGCGATCTTAGAGAAGTCTTGAATAAACCTTCGGTAATAGCCCGCCAAACCCAAGAAACTACGAGTCTCGGGTGGCGTCTTTGGAGACTTCCATTGCATCACCCCTCCACACCTTTGCTGGGTCCACCATAATACCTTCAGGATTCACCACGTGACCCAATAACTGACCTCACGCAACCAGAACGCGCACTTGGAGAATTTAGCATACAATTTCTCCCTTCTCAACGTCTCCAACACCTCTCGAGTGTGACCGGCATGCTCATTTTCGCTTCTCGAATAGATCAGGATATCATCAATAAACACAATCACTGATTTATCCACATTGGCCGACACACTCGATTCATCAAGTCCATAAAAGCAGCTAGCGCGTTGGTCAAACCAAATGACATAACAAGAAACTCGTAGTGACCATAAAAAGCTGTTTTAGGGATATCCTGCTCTTTCACCTTTAGTTGATGGTAGCCAGATCGAAGGTCTATCCTCAAAAACCAACTGGCACCTTGGAGCTGATCAAACAAATCATCAATCCTCGGTAACGGGTATCGATTCTTCACTGTCAGCTTATTCAACTCACGGTAGTCGATACACATCCTCATGCTACCGTCTTTCTTCTTCACGAATAAGACCGGAGCACCCCACGGAGAGATACTCGGTCTAATGAACCCCTTATCAAGCAGCTCTTGTATTTGCTCCATCAACTCCTTCATCTCAGTTGGAGCAACCGATACGGTGCCTTAGCTACAGGTTGGGCACCCGGTATCAAGTCGATCTGAAACTCAATCTCACGGTCAGGTGGCACTCCTGGTAAAGTCTTCGGGAAATACATCCGGAAAGTCACACACCCCGTACATCGGATAGTTGTGGTGTTAGTGTATCCACGTCCTTTACGTAGGCCAAGTAGGCACTACATCCACGCCTCATGCACTTTCCCGCCACCGCCATTGAAATCACTTTCGGAATGTGTACACCTCCATCACCATAAACCATCACCATACCCATCGTCAGTCAGGCTTAACCGAATCATCTTCTTGCGACACACAATGTTCGCCTCGTATAACTAACCTACCAATCCATCCCAAGATACATCGAAACCACCTAAGGTCATCAAGAATGGTCTAACAGGAAACTTATGACCTTCTAATTCCACGTCACACCCTTCTATCATCTCATAAATTCTGGTAGACTTACCTATGGCAGTTTCTACATCAAAGGGCGCATCTACACTCCTACTACTAACAGGCAGTTTAGCACAGAAAACAGCAGAAATAAAACTTTTACTAGCACCAGAATCAAATAACACAGAGGCTAAAGCCTGGTTTACTAGAAACGTACCTGACACAACATCAAGGTCCGTCCTAGCCTCCTCTGGCGTCATCATAAACGCTCTGGCACTCGCCCTCTCCTTCCTTCCCCTCCAGCCTTCTTCACTCCCGAACCTTCATCCCTCGACTTCTTGCAATCCCTACTCATGTGACCACTTTCCTCACAGTTGTAACACCTCATAACCCCACAATCTCTAGCCATATGACCAGGCTTCCCACACTTGAAGCAAATGTTTGATCCCCATTTGCATTATCCCAAATGCTCCTTTCCGTATTTGTCACACCTCTTCGACCCCGCACCAGGTGTGACCACATGGCGGTCATCCACCCGTGCCTTCTTCTTACTCGTCGGGGCACCACCCCGACCAAACCTTTTCCCATTCCAACTCCGCTCGCCACTACCCTTCTTGCTCACCTCAGCCACCACCCCTCTCGCTCGTCATACAACCTTCCTGCCAAATCAACCGCCGACCTAAACATGCTCGGTCGGGCAGCGATCATGTGCCTACGGATATCCGCCGGCAAGCCCTGAATATACCGCTTAATCTTCTGTGACAGAGGCGTGCCATCTCATTGAATTTGGTGGTGTATTGTTGATGTGTCATCGTTCCCGCCGCCAGCTGCAGGAACTCCCTTTCCACCTTATCCATCTCCCGGTGAGGACAGAACTCCTCAATTACCAGCTTCTTTAACTCAGACCACCTCATTCTTCCAATCGCCCGACTACCCTCGGCTTGGACAATATTGTCCCACCAACATAGAGTCGAGTCCACAACGAGTGGCAGCAAACTTCACTTTCTGGTCTTCCTGACACTCGCTGATATCAAGAACAGCCTCCATCTCCCTCACCCACC
Source organism: Flaveria ramosissima (assembly GCA_025215565.1). Taxonomy (NCBI): domain Eukaryota; kingdom Viridiplantae; phylum Streptophyta; class Magnoliopsida; order Asterales; family Asteraceae; genus Flaveria; species Flaveria ramosissima. The sequence goes on from CM046031.1 coordinate 3,623,405, forward strand.
GGTGAGCAGCAGCAGTGTCGTTACCATCAAAAGTAGGGGGCTTGCATCTTTGAAATGCCCCGTAGTTGCAGCCTCGTGCCGCCTCCGGCGCAGGCTCTTCTTCCTCTTCTTCATCATCGGAGAGAACCGTTCGGTTTCCGGCTGCTCGCGTCCTCCCGAGGACCTGTTCCTCTCCTTCCCTTCCCGCACAGCCTAAATCACTTTGATCACCATAGATGGTAGGATCATCTGCATGACCTGATGAACTTCTTCAACAACAGCCTCCTTTACTGAGGCTCTCAAATTAGCACTCTCATCGCCGCCCTCCGGATGAGGGGTCTCGGGTTCTTCATGAACCACCTTTTCGACTCTAGGTCTTCCTCTTTTGGGCCGCGGTTCAGCACCACTTCCACCACGACCTCCACCACGCGAAGCTTTAGATGATCTACCACCGTCATCCTCTAACACACCCAAAAGATTCAAACAACAAACAACGGTCATTCAAGGGAACAACTCAGTTTATGTCAGGTATAGTAGTCCCTAATTACAGTGGCCAGTTATGATTAGGCCACTTACTTTACTTTACTCTTCATACTCCGAGCATTACCTATCCTGACTACATCAGTATCGTCTAAATCTACAAGCAGCACATAAACCACATAACATGCGCACGTAATACCGATTAACATTAAGAAAATACCTGATGGCACGCAGCTACTCAGACTAGCATCCCTTCCCTTTCCGTCCCATTTTCAGTTTAAGTTAAGGTTTATTTTGAAAATTTACCCGTTTCACTTAAACTTGGCTCTGATACCAACTTGTAAGGCCACATTCCCGAGACGCTTACAGCTGGCCAATCATCGCACATAAAACATATAGTTTCATTAACTTAAAGAAAACATTGCAGCGGAAATATTAAAACAAACATTTCATTATAAATGCTTTTGCAAGTTAATACAACATTCGTTACAAAACATCGTTTGTTCGGATTACAACCCAAAAACATTAAACAAAAGGATGCCATCCAAAAATGCCAACTAGCTGCCCCGCACCATCCTCAGCAATGCTCACCTGCCAACTGGAAAATGCATAAAAGTCAGCGTTGCTGAATGAGTTCTAGTTTTATAAAAACATTACATTACCTTTCATTCATTAAAGAATTTTCATCACTATCGCACGTGATCACACATCATACGTACATCAAGGTAATAATTATTATCTTCATCATCGTTCGTTCGTACATTTTGCACATTTCGTACTTATCGCACTTTTCGTACATATATTATCTTTCACTTCTATCTGTCCTGTTCTTAACCCCCCCTAGAGCACCAAGCAATTCATCTAGGGGTAAGCGACAAGGACCCCGTTTCGCACGTATGGAGTGGTCACTAGGACAGACTCCCCTCTGTGTGTGAACTCTTATGGGTTAGGCAAAATCGCACGATATATAACACACAATAATAAGGAAATCACACGTATTGGAGCAGTCACCGAGACTGAACTCTTACTATGTGTATGAACCCTTATGAGTTAGCCGAAATCGCACGCTGTAGAGACACACACAGTTGAGCTAACAACTCTCGATGAGTTGAACCTCCTTTCATTTGTTTGCAAGGCGTTTCATTCGTTCATTATGTTCCACTTTCATTATCTTAAATCATTCACTTTGTTAAGATAATACTTTACGTTCATTAACAATATCACACCACGTAAAGTCACATTATCATACGTAATAAGGAACATAACATACAATTGTACAATCGTACATAATCATCCAACATCATCAATCACACATCATCATGCATAGGCATCAATCATACATCACATCATACATCGCCCATCACATCAACTATAGACTCAAAAAGTCAACTTACATATCCTGAGAACCTCCCAAGTCAAAGCCTACATTTACTTTTTCTCCCGAGAATCAGAAAATAAACTAAGTTATTTCGGGCGCATGAGCCCTATTTGGGCGTATGGGCACTATCCTGTCGCATGGCCTTCCAGGCGCATGAGAACACTTAGGCGTATGGACATTATGGGGCGAATGAACACCTAGGCGTATGGAGAGTCTCCAGACGCATGAACACTATCGGGCGTATGGACCCTCAGTCGCATAGCCTTCAGTCGCATGACTTTTAGTCGTGTGACCTTCAGTCGCATAAACCTTCAATCGCATGCCTTTCAGGCGCATGAACTTCACTCGCATGACTTCCATGCGTATGACCCTCAGTCGCATTGCATTCAGGCGCATGGACTTCAGTCGCATGCCTTTCGGCCGTATGGCCTCCAATCGCATGCCATTCGGTCTCATGGCTTCCAGTCGCATGAGCCCTAGCTAGGAGCAGAATGCAGCCCCTTCGAACCCTAACTGCAGATTTCAGCCTCCGACCCTTTTCTAACATGTTCTAAGCTTAAACCAACCATCCTAAGCCTTAGAAACAAAACCATAACATCATTCAAGCATCACAAGCCCAAACACGAGTCCCACCCGTTCGCACACACACACAAAACACACACAAACGGGTTCAACACCCAACACAACCAAAATCAGTTTATGTATGCTTTCCAGCCCAAAATCGGTCAAAAACGTGTAAAAGAGGGGTCCTAGAACTCACATTAACAGCCTCTTCGGGTAGAGCTTCTCACAAACCCGCTTGACTTCGACTTTTGCACTTGATTTTCAAGAAACCCAAAGTTTTGCCCCTTTTTCTCCCTTTTTCTCTCTTGGCCGAATGAATGATGAGAATGGGAGAAGGGTGTGGGCAGCCATGCCCCTTTTGCACCCACTCTTCCAAAGTTTTCCCCTTTTTGGCAAGATTGGTCCCTCAACTTGGACTTTATTTCTTTTCTTTCTTTTTCTTTCTTCTTCTTCTTTCTTTGACTTAAAAAAAATAACCGGGTGTTACAGTTTGGGTAGAAGAAGCCGCTTCACTAGGACACGCACTCACATCCAGTCTTTGTTTTTGGTGGTTTGGTATCAAGATATTATGGACTTTTTGTTAGATAATATAGTGGATAATATTAAAAATGAGTAAAAGAGATGTTTAAGATTGGCGTATAAATTGTGGTAATTGTTTTGGTATTTCTAGTGTTTAAAAAATAGCCGTCGAGGGAGGGGGAGGGGAATGTCACAACGAGTGTGTACCATTAAAGAGAAAACACAGCATGAAGGGGACCAGCAGCGATGTTGTCGCTAGATCAGCGCCAAGCCTCGCCCTGGGCCCACGGCGCAAACGTCCCCCTCCACCCTAACAATTTGAAAATCAAACAATAATAAAAGTCTTTTGTTAAACACCCTTGATCTATTTTGGTTTATGGGAATTTAAGATTTGAATTATGTGTTTTTGTTAAGTTCTTTGCTTTTAAAATTTGTAATAATTAAACTTAACCACACTCGAAATACTTATTGGAAACATTCCTTTGGTAACGAAAGTGACTTATGCTCACATTAAAAATTGTTTTTCATGTCAAGTACCATTTCGGTTATCATCAATAAAAAAGTTTTGGGTGTTAGATCTAATATAAAAAACTAATACTTCTCGGTGTTTTTCTCTCGGTTTATGTCTTTAACCATTAAGAATTTTGATAATTCTTTCTTGGGTCAAAATGCTACTTTGAGAAATGTAGGAAACATAGATCCAAAGTTTTATTGTGAGAAAAAAAACCCTAAAATATTAAAAGGAGTATGTGTTGATCGTGAAAGTAACCAGGATTTATCGTTGATTTCACATCTATCATATTACTCTTAATAAAAAAAGTATCAAAGACAATTGGCACAATTTTAACCTATCAAAAAAAATTTCCTTCTTCAAACTACTTTTATCTTTTTTATGACAACTAGTAACTAAGACACTAATTTATTCATTAGTACCTGTGTACTACCTGATTGATAAAAATAAAATTAATCTATAATCTCTATTATCTTAGAATATAGAGGGGCATGTGTGTAATAAGTTAATCGTGTATAAACAAAATATATTATATAATATCCTAAAGCAATATTCATAGTTTTAATCTTTTTATTATTATGTTTATTATGTAGATAAGTTGTATATTGCCTGTTTAAATAAATTTATTATATTTTAAGTTGTTAAGTTTACTTTTCATAGAAAAATAACTATATATATAAATAAATACACAAATAAAATAGATTTTAGTTCCCATAATAATTTTTCCAAAAGACATTTTATTTAAAGTTCAAAATTTTTTAAAGAGTTAAATGCGTTTTACGTCCCTGAGATTTCATAAAAATTGTCATTTGAATCAAAAGTTTAAAGTGTTGTCATTTGCATCCAAAGACTTCACTGAAATTGCCATTTGAATCCATTTGGCTACTTCTAACTAACACGCTTAACTTTTTCCGTTACGTTTTCAACATGAGAGTTATTTTAATTAAAAAATTACAAAATAAAAAACCAACTCATGTGAGGGTTTTTATATGTGTAAGCTCTTTTGATAATTATAGTTGTGATTTGACTCTATAATTGTATTTTATTATTTTGTCTTGTTATTGTATTTTGGTTTAGTAATCGTATCATTTTATTTAGTTTAAAACTTAATTATGATTATGATGATTGATGTTTTTATGATTATTCTTCATGGGCAGTTAATGTTATTCTATAAATTAATTTTATACTTTTATGATAATTTGTAATTTATGGTTATAATTCAAATAATTTATATTATATGACTTGTTTGTCTATTTATATATATTTCTATTTTGTATGTTTTATAAAGTTAGAAATAAATCATTTTTAGTTAGTTATAACTATATTTTAGACATCATATTATATAAAATAAAATACAAGTATAACTAACTAAAAAGGATTCATTTCTAACTTTATAAAACATACAAAACAAATATATATATATATATATATATATATATATATATATATGTATGTATATGTATATATATATATATATGTATATGTATATATATAGGGTCAGGATCCTTTCAGAATTTTAGAAATTACGAGAACTGTAAGAATCATCCTAACCATTGATTAATGTAGTTTTTATTTTTAATTTAATATAGTCACAAAGGGTATTATTGTCACTTTATATTCAGGTTTTAATTGATTTCCTTTATTCTCTCATTCTAATTAAGGTAGTCACACATTTTAAAATATTCACCAAAAAAACGTGGACACTTGTAACTTGGAGGTGATGATGTTTAGTTGGTCATTAAACTAATCCTAATATTACATTGGTCAATTTTTTAAAATTATGACATCCGTATAAATAATATTACTTTTGGATTCTTTTTGAAATAACATTAGATATTTTTAAAAGATAAATATGTATGTTAAAATAATAAATTATCAATTTCTTACTTTGTAACTGACAAAATCAATTGCCTAGTTTATTGGGATTAAAAAATGAATAAAATGATTTTACTAGAAAAGATTATTTCCAAATCATAAAGATACACTGGATTCAAAATCAATAAAAGATCTTTGCGACCTGGTCTTCATCCAAATCGAAAAAACATAGTGTGTTCGTACTATGATCAGACGCTCCATCATATGTCGCGATTCAAAAACGATTTTTCGTTGGAAACATGGATCCAAAACATGATATAACGAGTTATCTGTATTGAGTCCTTTTGATAAGGTTGTGTATTCAACCTTTTTAATCTTCATGTTAATATGCAATCATAGTTTTGTTTTTTATAATAATTTATCTTTGTTACTTTGTTTGTTGCGGATGTATAGTATCAACGTAATGCATAATTAGTTTTTGATCTGGACAATTCAAAGAACATTGTAGATGTTGATTTAACAAGTAACGTTGACCATTTTTTAAAAGTTTCAAATAAAAGGATGTAAAATATTTGTTTAGTTGTCATGCATGAGAAGATACATATCAATAATTAAATTTTAGTATATTATCATAATAACCTTATTACGTATATGTAAATGTTGTGGATATGTATTTAAATTGGATTACACGTATTTTGTTTTACATTTGAACCTTTAATGTTGATTTACGCATATGTTAATCAATTTTTATGTGATATATAAGTTATCGTATTTCTTAAAACTGTATATTAAAATTGTTGTCATGTCTTGCAATCACTAGTTTTACATATGTGTAAATCTAGTATAATTCTAATTAATTTGTATTACAAGTAATTTTATGATAGCTATTTTGATTTACATATTTATGATAGTTTATTCATATAAAATCATACAATTTGATGATAAGATTCATATATGCATCCATGTATAAGTGTATTACCAAACAAATTTATATAGATGTAAATTATGTAAGTCATACAATTAATCTTTTGAATCTTTTATATATATTAAATTTCATTTCAGTCAGCTTGTTTTGATGTACATATATGTAAAACCTATTTTCTTCGTACATACTTAAAATTCAACCGATAGCTTATTTTCTATTTTATATAGATTTCTTCTATTAGCTTAACATATATGATATCTTAGTACTTTATATATTGTTATTTAAAATATCATAGTAGTTACATATATACATAAATGATCTGGTTTTATATGATTTTATAAATTATTTAATAATTAAGGTGAGAGAGAGTAATAAAATGTTCCATATCTGTAGAGAGTTTCCAAAAAAATAAATATTTTCAATTTACTAACATACCCTTTATTTTAAAATTACACAAATTAATTAATATATTAATTTACATTATTACCCTTATTAATCTCAACCATTGATTAGTATAATCAAGGGCTAATAATAGTTTTGCAAGTTCTTATTATAAGCAAAGTCCTAAAAGAACCTAACCCTATATAGAGAGAGATATAGATAGATATATAGATATATATATATAGAGAAGAGAGAAGAGAGAGAGATAGATAGAGAGAGAGAGAGAGATAGAGAGGAGAGAGGAGATAGGAGAGAGAATAGAGCGAGAGAGAGAGACAAGAGATGAGAGAGAGAGAGATAGAGAGAGAGATAGAGAGGAGACAGAGAGAGATACAGAGAGACAGAGCAGAGACTAAGAGAGAACAGATACGGAGACGGAGAGAGAGAGATAAGACAGAGTAAGAGATGATAGAGAGAGATAGTAGAGATATTAGATAGGATGAGAGAGATATGTAGGAGAGATGGAGAGAGAGATAGATAGGGCTAGAGAACAGCGAGATATATAGAGAAAGATTTACAGACAGATAGGTAGCGGGTAGATATAGATATAGATAGAGAGAGATATATGAGAGGGATAGAGATAGATATAACAGATACATATAGGAGAGACATAGACATAGATGAGATACACACATATACATAGATAGATATACAGATGATATAGAGATAGAGATAGAAGAGATATATATATATATAGGATATATATTATAATATATAGATAGATAGAGATTACATATAATATTATATATACATATATATATGATATAGATATATAATAAGATATATATATATGTATATAGATATATATATGTGTATTATACATGAGTATATAATATATATATATATATATATATATATATATATATAGATATGGATATATATATTAGTAGTATGAGATGGATTAGATAGAGAGGTATATATGGATAATCTACGGTATATATATATAGATATATACTTAGAGAGACATATATATACATAGAGATAAAGATATATATATATAGTATAATACAGATATATATATATATATGTATGTATATGTATATGGTATATATATATGGTATATAGATATATATAGTATATATATATGTATGATATTATATATATAAATAATATATATATATATATATATATATAGATATATATATAATATATATATATATATATATATATATATATATATAATATAAACAAGCCATATAATATAAATTATTTGAATTATAACAATAAAAGACAAATTATCATAAAAGTATAAAAATAATTTATAGAATAACATTAACAGCGCATGAATAATAATCATTAAACATCAATCATCGTAATCATAGTTAAGCTTTAAAGTAAAGAAATCTATGTTAATTAATGAAACGGCGAAAGTGACACGATTACTAAACCAAAATATATTAACAAGACAAAATAATAAAATACAATTGTAGAGCTGAATTATGATTACAATTAATGAAACGGCCGAAAGTGACACGATTACTAGTGTGCGTGGGCGACCATTGTTATATGGATTGGAGCTAACGAGACGATGAAGGTAGGGTTGGTAGGCTTCAATTCGAGAAACGGGATAAATATGATGATATTTGAATCTGATGTGGGGCTAAGCAAAGAATAAAAGATGATGATCAAGAAGAATTCAAGCCTAAAAAGTCGATGATGATTTACATGTATGTTTACGTATATGTACCTATGTTACAAAAACGTAAGTTGTATTCTGAAGTGAAGATATCAGTGATGATGGTAGAAGGTGTCTTCTTCTTATTGTTGGATTACGTATATGTTCATACGAGTTACATATATAAAATTATGGCTTACGTATATGTAACTCGTATATGTAACCTGTAACTACAGATGTAACTCATACTTACATATACGTAAGCAAAGATTAATTCTAAAATTCCTAACTCTTCTTCCATATATTTTCATTCTTAGTTCTTTTGTTCAAATTACGTTTACATATAAGTTAACATTGTGTTACATATATGTAAACCTATGCATACACATACATAAGTATGTGAACATTATGTAAACATGAACTGTTTACGTATATGTAACCCTATTCATACATGTAACACTTGGAAACTAATATATCATATGTCTAGTTTCATGTTTGGTTTTTTGTTTATTTATTCATGTTACGTATGCGTAACTCACTTTCTTCTCTAACTAGCTTCTGCATTTTTTTATCGTACAGGTAGTAAAATAATTAGATTACGTACACGTAATTCACCTTTTTTCTAATCATCCTCTACTTTTTTTAAAGAAATCAGACCATATACGTATGTATGTGATTATGTGATATACTAATTTACATACATGAAATGATTGTGTGTATGGTTATGTAAACCTATTTGTGTTCTTGTGAAGTATGACAGAGAGAGAATAAGATTGGAGAGAGAGAGAGATAGAGAGAGATTATAGGAGTTTAGTTTTTCAAAATTAGAAGTTACAAAATTTATTTTTTTAGTTTACTGATTTTACCCTAGACACCCATTAATGAACTCATTAATTTCAATTGTTTACTAAAATACCAATCAATTAATCTCAACCATAGATCAAACAAATCAATGGTTATAAATTGGTTTTCTTGGTTTTTTTATAAAACATGGTTTCCTTAGGAACCCTCCCCTATATATATATATATATATATATATATATATATATATATATATATATATATATATATATATATATATATATATATATATATATATATATATATATATTTGTTTTGTATGTTTTATAAAGTTAGAAATGAATCATTTTTAGTTAGTTATACTTGTATTTTATTTTATATAATATGATGTCTAAAATATAGTTATAACTAACTAAAAATGATTCATTTCTAACTTTATAAAACATAAAAAATAAATTTATATATATATATATATATATATATATATATATATATATATATATATATATATATAGATATATATATATATATATAAATAGACAAACAAGTCATATAATATAAATTATTTCAATTATAACCATAAATTACAAATTATCATAAAAGTATAAAAATTATTTATAGAATAACATTAACTGCCCATGAATAATAATCATAAAAACATCAATCATCATAATCATAATTAAAGCTTTAAAGTAAATAAAACTATGTTTAATAAATGAAATGGGCAAAAGTGATGCGATTACTAAATCAAAATACATTAACAAGACAAAATAATAAACTATGATTATAGAGTCAAATCACAACTATAATTATCAAAAAAGCCTAAACATATAAAAACCCTCACATGAGTTGGTTTTTTATTTTGAATATTTTTAAAATTATAATAACTCATATGTTGAAAACTTAACGGAAAAAGTTAACCATGTCAGTTAGAAGTAGCCAAATGGATTAAAATGGCAATTTTAGTGAAACCTATGGATGCAAATGGCAACACTTTAAACTTTTGGATTCAAATGACAATTTTTATGAAACCTCAAGGACGTAAACCGCATTTAACTCTTTTTTAAATTAGTAAAATATTAATCAAATATTATAAATTAATGATATTATTATCATCTAAATTTCTAAAATGAATATCGGAGTTTAGGCAAGAAAATAAATATAAAACACCAGAAAATGTCTTGTGTCCGCATAAACTTTCCTTTACTATGTAGTCTAGATATAGATGTAGATTTATGACTACCATTTGTATTTTTGTTTATTCAAAGAATAATTCAATGTTTGTTAATTCACTTCTAGTTTGCAAATATATATATATATATATATATAATCATATATTCTGAAACTATCTTATAGTATCTTACTATATTAATATACAAAAATAAAAAAGTAAATTACTATTTTCGTCCCAGAGGTTTGACGAAAATCACGGGTTCAGTCCAATAGTTTATTTATTACATTGGTAGTCTAATAGTTTTAAGTTTTGTTTCAATCCGACCCACACCACTAACACTATTAAATATTTCTATTAAGTTGATATTAAATGACAAATTTACCCTTGTCATTAAAAATATAAAATAATAAAAAAAGAAATAAACCTCATATCTCATCCCAACCCCAATCTGCTCTCTCTGTCTAGAAAAACCCATACCATTCTTTCTTTCTCTCTCTCTCTAAAAGAAACCAAACACCACCCACCACCACCATTCTTCCCCACCACCCACCACCTACCACCCATCATCCACTAGCACTCACCACTTACCACTGCCATCCTCCACTACCCACTCACCACCATCATTCATCTTCGTCACCCTACCATCTCTCTCTGTCTCTCTCTCACACACACACACACACACATCCGAGAACCGCCGTCTCCGGGCGGCAGGTTGTTCGTACAACCGGCGACTCACCAGATCATCAACTGCGCCCTCGGCCTTCAACGCCCTCTCACACTCCATGGCGCCACAACCGTCGTCTCCGATTCCCTCATGATCAAACACCCCATGTTTTCAAGCCTCTTAGTCACCGACCATCACGACTGTGAGCACTGGCGGAGAACCAAACTCAATGTCAACCGTCACATCATCCTCCGGTCCGATCCAGTTGGTGATCGAGCCGACGACGACGATGAATCAGCTATCAACGTTTACCTAGCGGAGCTCGCCGTATCGTCGCCGTTGACCACCGATAAACCGATGTGGGAGATCCACCTTCGGCAGGCGCATAAGTGTGTTGTGTTGCGTATTCACCACGCTCTCGGTGACGGAATCTCTCTGATGTCGTTGATGTTAACTTGGACGAGGAAACTCGATGATCCGGAGCAAACGTGTAACACCCGGTTATAATAAAAAGACAAGAAATGAAGAATAAAAGAAAGAAAAACAATAAAGTCCAAATGGAGGGACTAAAAGTGTCCAAAAGGACAAATCTTTAAAAAAGTTGGTGAATAAAGCAACATGGCCGCCCATGTTGCTACTCACACCTTTTTCATTCGGATTATAGAGAGAGAGCAGAAAACTCTCGGTTGAAGAAGAAGAAGAAGAGGATTGAATTCAAGGTAAGAATTCGAAGTTTTTAAGTGTTTATGACGGGTTTTATCCCGGTTATATGCTTATGTGCTTATGTGTTTGTGTATGTGCTCGGGTGTGTGTGTTTGGTGGTGTTTTTAGGTGCTTGAACTCAGTTGCAAAAGGGTTAGAAGGAAGAAACACCCAAGTTGCATCAGGTGAGTTTCTAGACCCTGATTTCTACTTGTTTTAAACATCTTTGGGGCTGAAAATATATTTAAAACGTTTTTACAAGTTTATGTATGTTTACCCGTATGTATTATGCATGTTGAATGTTGGTTCTTAGATGCTTATAGGTTGTTCATGTTTAGAATAGCCATGTTAAGCTTAGAACAGATAGGTTTGATGTTTGGATTCGAAATCATGCTAGAAACAAGTTGAACAGAAGGTTCATGCGCCTAAATAAGGTCCATGCGCCTGAAAAATGCCTTAGACGAATTTAAGTATAAGCCCATGCGCCTGAACAGTAGCCCATGCGCCTGAAATTGCCTTAGAAAAGTGTAAGTGTAATCCATGCGCCTGAACAGTAGCCCATGCGTCTGAGATTGCCTTAGAAATGTCTAAGTATAGCCCATGCGCCCAATGTGGCCCATGCGCCTAAAGTGGCCCATGCGCCTAAGTATTTCCATGCGCCTGAATGGTTCATGCGCCTAAGAGTAAAAATGGTTAAGTGTTGGCTGATGCGCCTATATAGTGATGAAACGCCCAAACAGGGCTCATGCGCCTAAATAGTGTCAAAGCGCCCAATCCCTTAGAATTTATTACAGAATGTTTTGGGAGTCTGTGCCTTTAGGGTTTTGACCGAGGGTTGACTAGGGCTTATTAATGATGGGTTTCATGCATGATTATGATTGATTATGATTGTCTTATGATTGTTCCTTATTATTATTATTGCTATTATTATTATTACCTATAGAATGTGACTTTACGTGGTATGTATATTATCGTAACGTAAAGTATATTGTAATAATAAAGAGAAAGAGCAATAAAGAAAAGAAGAGGAACATTAATAAAATGTTAACAAGTTTTGCAAGCTTATAGGAGGTACACGACCGTGTTGTCGTTAGCTCAACGGTATTGCGGGTTAGCTACCCTATTATGCACACAGGGCCAGTCTTGGAGATTGGCAGGACCCTTGTAGCGTATCCTGGGTGATTGGGTCGGTCTTGTATACAGTACACAGCACCCTTTCGAGGGATACAGTTGACCCTTTCGAGGGATATAGTTGACCCTTTCGAGGGATATAGATGGCCTATCACCCATTTTCCATCGCGCATATAGTTGGGGTATTGCTCATTGGTCCATACAGACAGTGAAAGATAAAGATAAAAGAAAACAGTAAACAAGGCATACAGTAAAGAGAACGAACAGTATTTGTTCATATAGTTAATGCGTGCTCGCATATACAGTAAAAAGTTGTATTTTAAAAGAAAAGAGTATTTTCATATACAACATACAGAAAGTATTTTATTATTATAAAAGTAGAACTCACTCAGCAACGCTGACTTTTATACATTTTCAGTTGGCAGGTAAATATTGCTGAGGATGGCACGAGGGTAAAGCTACTCGGCAGGGAAAGACTGAAATTCATTCATAACTATTATTTTTGTTGTTTTGTAATGCAAGTAAACAGTTCTTTTGTACTCGATCAAACAATAGTGTATTGCTTAACAACAGTGTTTAATGAAATGAAATGAATGGTTTTTGTTAAAATGATTCCGCTGCTTAAGTTTGTAAAATTTATAATGTTTAATGTATTTAATGCTTAAGTTTGTAAAATTTATAATGTTTAATGTATTTCGTCGACGGTGAAACGTGAGGTGGGAGCCCTAGAAAAGTGTGTGAAATAATGATTTGGTACAGTTTGGTGTATGTGTTTGAGTTTGTGATGAGGGGAGTGTGGGTGAGCGACGGGAGGACGGTGGTGGGAGGCGGAGAAGGGGTGGAGATGTGTCGGAGGAAAGTGGCGACGGTGAAGATGAGGGTGGAGGAGATGAAGACGGTGAAGAACGCCGTCGCGAACGCGGTAAGTAAGTTTTGAATGTGTGTCTGTTAGTTGTTGTGGTGGAATACGATGGGGGGAGAGAGAGACAGAGAGAGATGGATAAGGATCGGTGTCGCCGGATTTGTTGATGGCATGCGGGTTTCAGTTGGTGGTGGTGAGCAGCGGTGATGATGCTAAATCTAAGAGAGAGTGTCTGAGGTAAGAGAGAGAGAGATATGGGTGGGGGGGTTTATAATCAATCAGGAGCACAAAAGTCTTTTTACATTATTTAACGAAATAAACACTGCCGATGTTAATGGCTTGGATAAAATTGAAACAAACCTTAAAACTATTGGACCGTCAATGTAATAAATGAACTATTGGACTGAACCCGTGATTTTCGTCAAACCTCAGGGACGAAAACAGTAATTTACTCAAAATAAAATGTGCTGTATGACACATTCTAGATCATTCTTTTTGACACTTGGTAGCATATAAAGCATCCAATACTTCATGTCTAGATTTTAGTTTTCTCGGACCCCATGACCCGGCCGCATTTCTTACCCGTTTTATGTAATGGGTCACTATGTTATAACACGAACTAAAACCATAAATCTCACAATCAAATGCCATCGCCTCTTTCAATCGGACGCATCATCAACGATTTCTAAACCTACAACAATTAATCCGTAAGAAAACTCCAATAATCTTTTAAGATTGAATACTCATTTGTTGTTCGTCATCTGAATCATGTTTCAAGAATCTCACGATCAGGTATGGATTGTATGGTTATTTTGGATTTTTGGTTTTCATAAATCAGGTATGATTCTTGAAATGATCATATGTGTATCTTTTAATTTTGATAAGTGTCGATTTAATTTGTACATAGCTGTCTGTTGAACTTTGTATCATAAACAAACAAGTTGAATTTCAAAATGATGATTTATGATCTGCACATGGCATTTTAATTTTTATGTATGAACCACCTATTGAACTTTTGCTCATAAACCACCAGGTTGAATTTTAGAATGATATTTTTGCTAAACTTTCTTACGATCATAAAGCTACTGAACTTTTATATAAAATTTTATATACGGTGGTAGAACAATTGCTAAAGAAGAAACTGGTAAGAAATATACCGGTTTGGTCTGGCAAAACAGGTCTTATCGTGTTTAACAGGTTAGAGATGACGCGCAGAACTCACGTATCGTATGGCGATATCATGAGCAACTTAGTTTCTTCATTCCAAATATTGTGATACATACAAGCGTAAGTATTAAAATACTTTATGCAGCTCATGTCTCTTGAATCTATAATAAGCAAAACCATTTTTAATAGCAAATTATGGATTCTTAGAAATTTAATTATATAGTTTACCAAGCAACTCTTTACTGATTCCTCCAATCTAATTATTTTACCTCAAAAGGAGTTAGATGATTATTAGTTTTTTTTCTTCCACACGTTGATTTTTAAGCCGCTTATAGTTGCAGTAATCAGTTTAAACGCACATCTAAAGACCCCATGAACTGATAAACTAAGTTTCATTGGTTGTTGTTGGTATGTTTTCTCATAATATTGTTGTTTTTTGTTTATATAGGTGATGGTGAGGCGGCAAAGAACAACTTTTCCACCAAATTTTGTTCACTCGCTTGATGGTTCGCACATGATGATGACTGCAGTCGCTTGTAAAAAAGCAGGCTTGAATGTATTTTGTTATTTTGCTTTCTAGATGATAGTGAAACCAAGTGTTATACATCAATAAGAGTGTGTCGAGTAACGAGTCAAATGGGTAAAACGGGTTGGGTTAGTTCGCTCTTTTTTAATGTTTTTGAATTTCATAGATAATTATTAAATAATATGGTATTTAAGAACTATGTGTAAAATAAGGTTTAATTGCCCAAGTTACAATGTTTTCTTTTTTTCCATTAAATGTGGTGCACTTGCATTATATTTGCATTTTATTACCATTTTTCATTGGCCTTACAGATTTCATGAAAAACTTCTTGCACGTGAGTTTGGTTGTATACTTAGATCATCGTCTAAGTGGGCCGCTATCATGGGCCTGAAAGAATAATGGGGCCTAAAATAAAATGAGCTTATAGGAGTGTAGATGAGTCAAGATAGCTCATTAGTTGCTCGGGATTCGTTTGTTTAAAGATCAAATCGAGCCGAGCTCATATAAGCTTGAGCCCAAACCCGCACCCATATTATGTGTCATTTTATAAATGAGGTTGAGCTTGAAAGTTTTCTCACAAGCAGAGCTTGAGCTCTTGAAATAAAGCTCTAAATGAACCGATCTCGAGCTTGAGCTCTCCAAACTTAAAAACCGAGCTGAGCTCGGGCTTGGCATTGCAAGTATACGTCCTAGTGGCTTGGCGAACATAAAAGAAAAATGAAAATACATCCCATCAAAATCTTTGAAAGCATCATAAAATCATGGCACATTGGGTTCCGGTAAGGCCACTGGCAACCGTCTTGTTTTTGTTTCGTTTTTTCCCATGTGATATGTATTAGCGTCACATTAGTTTTTCCTATTTTCTTTAATTTTTACCCATTTTACATGGTGTCGTACCAATTTTTTTTCATTTTTCGATTTCCTTTTCTTTAAATAACTCAAAAGTTTGGTATGTGGACAAGTAAATCTTGGTGAATATTCACCAGGTTGTAGCACCTCAAAACCAGGGTCGTAGTCCTGGAAAAATCAAAAAGAAGGAAAACTTTTTCATGAGAAAGTCAATTGCTAGAAACTATGGAACGAATTTAGGTGACTAATGAAAGTTAATTTAACAAAACACAAACTAGAGGTAGATGCAAAACGATGATGAACTTATAATTGATTATACTCGTATCGAATCAAATGCCATAGTATTATTCTTGTTAAAAATGTACATCTTTATCAATTCAATTACTAAATATTTGTTAGTCATTGTGCTGATATGTTGTTCTTGGTCTGTAGGGTAAAAATGAAAGACCTGGTAGTTCAAGGATTAAAGGTGTGCGAGAGCTAAAGTTTGAGTTTGTTGTAGCAAGTTGAAGGCTATTTAAAAGAATCTCATTCATCTTATAAGCCCTAATCTCATTCACCCATTCAGTCATTCCCTAATTGTCTTCTTCAATCGATAACATTGGTGGCTCTCATCAAACGTCTCCATCAACTACTTATTCGGTTGTCATCTTCATTAGGAGCTTGCTAATTTGGCTTCATATTCTTTTAGTTTTTCAGTATGTTGTTTGATTTCTTCTTTGTTTTCTTACTTTCTAGATTGCGCCGTTTGATTGGTTGTACGTTTCTTCTTTTGCGTTCTTGACTCGTAATCTCACCATAATGGTGAAGATTTAGTATAGGTATTATTCACATATTCACCATTGAATCTGTAAGTTGTCTACATCTTTGTTATTCTTGAGTTTTTCTTGTCTGATTTGTGTTTTCTGACAATTCTAGACTAGAACGTTGTTTTAAGGACGCGTTCGAGTTTGGCCAAAGATAGTTGAGTAAGAGAGAAAATTGCGTGAGACATGATGTGGTTAGAGTGAAATGATAACCAGTAAAATAAAGAGAGAATGATGATGCGAAACTAATATGTTACAATATAAGAATTAGGAGTGCATTTTGGTAATCCTTTAAAACAGTTTTACTTCATATTGACATACTAATTAGTTTTATGCATGTGCATCATCTACTCTTTAGCATATGTTTGCTTTTAATACTCTCTAAACTAATTTACTTTAAAAAAAAGTATATTTTCATTATAAATTATTATCTTATATGTATACCAATTACGTGCATAGTGGTTTTGGACTCGAACTGTATTTAACTAGTCACAGTATTTGATGACTACGTAAATACAGATCATAATCTGAGAAATCATAATTTTTATTATTATTATCTGAATATAATAAGTTTTACGTAGATATAGGTATGAACAAATAAAACTTTTTCCTAGGAAACATATAGAAGGTTAATCTTTTATATTTTTACTAATGTAAACCTAAGACCAAATGGTTTCGTGGTGTAGTTGGTTATCACGTCAGTCTAACACACTGAAGGTCTCCGGTTCGAACCCGGGCGAAGCCATATTAATAAATTCTTTTTATATCAATTTTTTAACGTGTGGACTTTAATTTTTGAGGTTTGTTGCAACTGGGCTTTTCATAGCCCAAAATCGTAAGAGCCCTCTAGCAAAGATTAAAGATTAAACTCACTTGGGAGTTGGGTCTAAACTTTTTAATACGGATGAGTTATGACTAACTAATATCAAATTTATATTTGTGAACAGATTTAGTAAAATTAGTGACAGGTAAAGTGCGAACCACTCGTTTCGTTCGCAACAATCCAATTGGTTCTTCGGAAGAAAAAGTACTAGATATTTTATCTTCCGAACAACACTTTTAATGTTGTTTGATGTGCGATAATTCATATATGCCTATTATATATTTGCATCAATAAGATCGATACACTTTTTGGTTCATATTAATCTATATAATGCTTAATGAATTCCGGTAATTGTTATACATTTGTTCTATAGTCTGCTTCATTCTGAAAGCTTTATTGTTGGATTTTTAGTGTAATTGAATTTACTAACGATCAATTTAATCATAATATCCATCAAATAATTCAGGATGTGTGGTGTGGAAACTTGTTTGAGTTTATTGTGATCTTTGAAATTAAAAATCTCCTTAGGGGCGAAGCCTATAAGTAATGGGGGTTACAAGATAGTAAAAAGTGTAATATTTGAATATGAAAATTTGGTAAAAATTGTTTTATAAAAAATGCACAAATATTTGATTTTTTTTTGAAAATTCACATGTAAAATTAAAGGGTAAACAGTGTAATATTAAATATGAAAACTATCTTTGATAGTTTCACCCATTCCCTGCAAATGTTGATTTCGAAACATTTAGGTCATTACGCATTTTCTTTGGTTCTTGAAACACACACATAAACACATATTACTTTCTTGATTTTGAGTTGTATCCGATTAAGATATTAGGATGAACCACTAAATAATTTTAATCTGAACGTAATCTTTATGACTCTCAGATTATATATTTCATTTATTTGAAGTTTCTTACTCTTATGTTATATAGGCTTGTCTATACAATACAAGAAAGTGGTGTAAAATCCCTAGTTAGGCTAGTGGGAATAAGATGACTCTTTTTTCATCTTTTGAAAAAACTGAGGTGCTCTTCTTTTATCTTCCATCCACACTTTGAAAAACTGTCGAAATATGTCTCCCTAGATATTGTTTTTTAGTATATAATGTAACTATTGTATCTTTTTCGTAAAGAAATTCTCAGACAATCTGGAGTAGCCAAACAAGGCTTAGGAGCTGTTTGATTGTGATGACCCAGTATGAGCTGACTGAGTCAGAAGCTGACCCAGACAGAAGTTCTGACTAAGTTTACATCTGACTGAAACTTGGCTGTTTGATTATGTATCTGGCTGACTCTGCTGACTGAAACTTGGGTAGAAGGCGGCATGAGGAAACCGTCGGGGGGGGGGGGGGGGGTTGGGGCAGCGATTTGGGAGCCAACTGGGGGCAGTGCGCCAGATGGGAGGCAGCAGCCGGCGACCGGGGGGGCGGCGGTTTGGGGCAACGATTTGGGAGCCGACTGGGGGGAGTGCGATTGGGGCAGCGATGGGAGGCAGCAGCCGACTGGGGGCCGATTGTGGAGAAGAGGACTCGGTCAGATATGTTAAAATAGAGGACTCGGTCAGACCATTTTTCCGGGTCAGATGTCCCGCTCAACTGCAACAAACGCACTGACTGGCTGACCGGGTCAGCCAGTCAATGATCAGACGTGGGTCAAATGAATCAAACAGGACCTTAGTTGATCGTGTTTTCATAAAGTCGTCTTGAAAAATTATAACTTGGCTTGATTTAAACGGTTCCTTTCTATTTTCGAAAAGAAACTGCCAAGACTATAAGATGAGTTCATGGGCTATCTTGCCTATTTATTAATTTTAAGGTGTGTTTTATGTTAAAACCTGAAATGTTGGTTGTTTGCTTTGAAACCTAAAAAATAAAAGATAAAATGAGTGTGTAGTTCTAAAGTTTTTGCACAATTGTTTCCATTACAAATATACTAGTGAAGCTTGTACATTATTTCGTTTTTTCTAGCAATCAAAAACCATTTCGTGTATTATCATTCAAAAATACATAGCATCGTCAGTTAGTTACTTGTGTTATGTGAGACCGGTCTTTTGTGAGTTAATTTGCTCGTGTCTTGGGACCAAAACTCATCCAAAACCCGACAAATTCTTAGAGACACATAAATATATCACCATTTATAATTCATTGACTAGACTATATAAATTATGAACTCTCATAAATTTTACATTTAACTTCTCATTATATAAAATATAAATATAATTCCATATATTTAATATCTTTATAACATTACAAATGTTTTGAATAACATAATATTCAATTCAAAGATAGTTTGGGGGATTGATTCATGTAAAATATTCAAAATATTATTATCAAACAAAATAAGCAGTGAATGTTGGTTGGTTGATAAAAGATCAATATCTATATCCAAAATCACGAGGTCTACAAGTGGAATAATAACTACGTATATAAAATTGCATATTATCTAACTATTAGTGTATAAGAAAATAAGCTAATTTATACGTGTAAAATCAGACGTCAAAATAAATCAACTCAAGTTTTTGACAAGTTAATTTATAGGTAAAAACATATTTCCTCTTCGAAAACTCTTTAATCGCATATATACCCAAGCAAAAATTTGAAATGCATATATTTCCTTACAAAACCTTTTAATGGCAAATTTACCCATTTTTATTAAAAGTAGTTTATATAATGACTAATTTGTCCTTATTTTTACCAAAACTTTATAATTGGCAAATTTTCTCTAACCAACCTTATAAATGACAAATAGATTAAAAGCATATTTCCCCCTCTAATACTTTTTCATGGCATATATACCCATATGTAATTTCTTATTAAATTTTTTGGAAGGGTAATATTGTCATTACAATAAATTGGATATATATATATATATATATATATATATATATATATATATATATATATATATATATATATATATATATATATGCAATTAAAGTTTTTGTTTGGGTATATATGCATTTAAGAGATGTTTACAATGGTATATATGCAATTGATCCTTAAAAAAAGTATCATTTTTAATAATTTTGTATTATAACTTTAAAATTTAATTAATTTTGTTTCATAAGAATTTTATTTCTTAAAAGCCACAGTTTTTTTAAATATATTGCGTTTTTCGAAAGTTTGATATAATTTTTTTTGAAAAAATTATTTTTTTACAAATTGCATTTGTAAAAAAATCTTTTTTTAATTTAATAAAAAATATTTTTAATATGAAAAAAATAAATAATATCATTTGTAATTGATGTGATATTTATTAGGAGAAAGAAGCGGGAAAATAAAATTTAGGGGGTCTAGAATTGTGACAAGTGGCTTATAAAAATCTTCTTTTATTAGTATTGATAGATATGGAAAACATAATTCAAATTTTAGTGATACATTACTAATAATATAGCTAGTGTAGTTTTGGTTACCGCAAAGAAATTGG
This sequence comes from Flaveria ramosissima, assembly GCA_025215565.1. NCBI lineage: Eukaryota > Viridiplantae > Streptophyta > Magnoliopsida > Asterales > Asteraceae > Flaveria > Flaveria ramosissima. The sequence goes on from CM046031.1 coordinate 3,644,565, forward strand.
TTCATCGATTGTTGATAATTAATCGAATTAGAACACTCATTATGGGTTTGATAAAACTTTTCTTATCTTTATATTTAAAGATAAACTTACATCTTATTACTTTTCCTTATATCATGTTCATATATTTTCATAAAAAGCTTAAGAAATTTATGTATTATAGAAAAATTAAAGTAAATTCTTGTATTCTTAATTAAATTAATAGTTCAATTGAGTTTTGGGCATTACCAATTTTGGTAATTTTTAAATATAGCACTTGAAGCTTTAGAATATTAGATATTTTAGTGTAATAGAATTGACTAATAATCAATATGATCATAATATCCAGAAAACAAATCAATAGATACAGAGTACATAATTGTTTGAGTTTATTTTAATTTTGATATTGAAAACTTCTTTATGGGTTAAGCCCTAAGCAGTGAGGGTTCCAAGGGGGCAACACCTTTTATGTGGGAGTCCAGGGGCAGCACCCATGATAGCAGAGTCTAAGGGGTAGAGCCTCTAACTAAGGTCAAGCTGTCAAGTCAACTTGTAAAATTTTTGTTTTATTAAAAGATGAATTTATCAAAAAAATGCATTTAAAATATTTTTCTGAAATTTCGCATGTGAAATTGAAGTTGAATAAGACGCATTTTTAGTCATTTTTAATTGAAATAATAACTACCAAATGGTAGTTTTTAACCCTATATCCTAAAATCGAATTGGCTTCTCACTTTTTGGTCACTCTCGAATTTCTTCTTCTAGTTCACTAAACACACATAAGATTCATACTTTAATCTTGATTGACATCTAAATTGTATCCGATTGAGATATTCATATGAACCACCAAATAATTTCAATCTAAAGTGTTTACACGACTCTTAGATTATCCAAACTTTAATATAAATTTCTCTACTTAGAACTCTATTAAAAGTATGAAGATTATTATATTCAAATGGATGTTATCTAACTCGAATCCTGGTGTATTTTACAAACTAAATAGGACCTGCAGGTGTTAAATAGGTCGTGTCTACAAATCAATGATTCAAATTTAACGCAACTTGAAAATTTGTCATGAAACCAAACACAAATCATGTTTGACACATAAACTTGATAGTTTCACAGGCAAATACAAAGATGACTAGTTTAACCAGAGATTTAATTAAAAATATATTTTTAAATTATTAATATTTTTAGAATTACAAATTTATAATCAAATAAACAAATTATATGTCAAAACTATATAACACGATGCTCGTTTCTTTAAATTTTCAAATTTAGCATAAATTGTTCGCTTAGTATAAGATTATAAACCCCTCGACGGATGTCCGATCATTGAATGAAGAGATAAAACACCACTTTTCACAAACTTAGTTCATATCGCAAGATTAATTAAATCCCATTTCAATTAAATACCAAAACCATCAGGGTTATCAAAGTTTATATGTAGCAAAGTTTGTATAGAATTAGATTTTTGGGATGAAAATACTGTTTTTTTTTGTTTGTGTTTGATACAATAAATGTTGTGTTCATAAATTTATGACAGTATGTTAGTGTTTTTAAGGTTATGAATTTTATCACATGATATTCTACAAGGCAATAAAGTTTCAATCTTTCTAAGCAGATGTATCATATCATATCCTAGATGCTACAAGTGCTCTTGTTGATGTTTTGTGTAAAGTTAACCTTTAGGGTAAGATATGTGAAAGTCATATTTAATATTTAAAAGGCCTATGTCTAGCTAGTTCATCAATTCAAAATGACTATTTATACCACCAATGGAAGAAACACCCAACTTTAAATCTTATTATCTTTCATTTAGCAAACTATATGCTAAGTTTTTTTTGTTGATACAAAACAAGTTAGATTGCGATTGACGCATAAAACTCCAATGGATATCTTCCTACACAACAAGAATGGTCATTACTTTAGGATAGGACACTTAAGATTTGGACAGGTAAAGAATGAGCCAAACTAGTGACGTTTACACAAACATTAACAAAATAAGTGCTTTCGAGAAGTAGTACGAGTTAATATCATAAAAACTAACATATATTTCTGTTTCTTATAAAGGTCACTCAATTATGTGAAAAGTATACAAAAATGTCACTAAACAAATTTATGTAAGTGAAGTCCTAAACTTGTCTAAAAGGCAAACACTTAAGATGTTTTTAAAATAATAGTTCTTACTTCTTAACTTTTAAACTTGTCAAAATTTGAAAAAAAGTGACATTCAACGTTTTTGTAAGAAATTTATACCATCTTATTTCAACCAATTAAAGAGTTAATTAATAAGTTATTATTTTATGAACAAATTAAAACTACGAACATTTTATACAAATTTATAGACTTTTATGTACGAATATGAGTTTATTGACTGACTTTTCGGTGTACTTTTTACAAGTATAAGAAATATGCAAAAATTTGTTATGGTTATAAACCTTGTTTTATTGTTAAATTTCATAAAATTAGGGTAATGGTAATTTAAAGCATAGTAGTATTCATGTTAGTTTTATTGCATGTAAATGTACAATAAAAATTTTCAAGTTAAACAAAATTTATCATTGGTTAGAGTTATTAGCAGATGTAGGTAAAGTAGAAAGTGAGTTATGAAAATCTAGATAAACCTTAATTAAAACATGACACTAGATAATACACTATTTGTATTTATTATTCTAGCCAGTATTTGATATTTTAAACATTCATACTTTTATATTTTTTTCTATCATGTTTTAGGCTAACTACTTATTGTTTACTACCGTACATGTAATGTTTCCATGGTAATTAGATTTTAATTTATATGAATTCAATGTTGGGTTTGTAACAGATTTAACCTATCTGATTCAAAACTATCGATATCAACCTAACTCATTTAATTTTTTTATATTTTTTTGTAGCATATCCCTCTTGGATACAAAAGACATATGTCGACTAAAGGCACGATGAAGTGAAATCATCTAGAGTATCATAATAAAGAGAGTGACTTTTGGACAAGATACGTGTATCTTTTTATTTCTTATTGAGAATAGTAGTAACACCTAAACTGCTATACGTAACCATCTATTACTTGCAACAAAATTAGTAATTTCATTAACTTAAGTCCTTTGGTCGTATTTATACTTAAAAATCAGGTAATGTGTTTGGATAAAGAACTTGTCTTTTGGACGGGTTTATTATTGTTATTCTAAGTAAGTTAAAATATAATAACAATGAACAAAGAGTTAAAAGATTATTTTACATACATCCATGGACCCTATCGTCATATTTTGTAAACAAGTTAAGTGGTGATCCATCTTTTTACGAGTGTTGCATGGATTTTAATAATTTTAACTTTTATTTATTACCCTTGATTAATTTTAACTTAAGAAATGTTTACAGACACTTCAAACTATGAACTTATTTTTCTTCAACGATCCGTTATTAATTGAGAATTAATCTCCAGTAGTTTTTTTTATGAAACGACGCTAACTTTAAAACATCTTTCAACTCTCCTACCACTTAGCCTCCATCAGGTTTATTTTTTGATGTGTAGCCTTCATCGTCACCTGAAATCTACCTTCAACGAGTCAAATGGTTCAGATCAGGGTATGGAGATTGACGGGTTTCAGGGCACAAAAGTTTTAAATTGACGAACATGATGGTAGATTTCATATTTCTGCTTAATGTTTTGGCCACATAAACAGTCTATATTATCAAAAAACTAATGGTGTTAACTCTTAGTTAGTAATTGATCATTAGTAAAAAAATAAGCTTAAAATTAAGATTGTCTATAATTATTTTCTGAATTATGATTGATCCGACCAAAAAATAAAAACTAAAATTATTAAAATCCAATAATCATTTTTATAAACCATAGACTAGTCCATTCAAGGTGGTATTGTATCGTTTGGGGTGCGGTGGTGGCCACTAGCCTTCACGGGTTCCTTGGGTTTCTTACTTTTTCCTACTAGACTCAATCATCACCACACATTTAGGGTTTATATTAATATTATTGTTAAAAGAACAGCCTATTATCTTCATTTCTTTGTGTAATTAACTTGTCAAACTTTACTTGCTATAAACCATTTTTTTAAAAATATTTAGTATAAGTTGTACGTTTTTTAACGGTAAATAAAGGTAAAAATTATATAAGAAATCTATAAATTTTGTATGAATTTGCCCTATAAACAAAAATCTTATGTTAAGATGAAGAATTTTACAAACTAACTATAAAGATGTTAAGTTTTTTTAACATCGGGCCCTACCCTAACAAGCGGGAGTCTAGATATAATAAAATTGTGTGTCTTTTAGTTATATATATAAACAAAAAGGCTTTCTTTCTTTTGTGTAAAGTAGTACAATAACATCTACTAAATGAATTACAAGATCTATAAAATAAATTAATTAAATAAACTAAAAGGATTGAAACCAAAAGCTTCAACGATGTCCATTGGCGGAAGTTTATAGGTGCCCCCTCTTTTTTTCATTGGTAGTGTACATTTTTGGTCCAATAGTGTAAATTTATATATATATATATATATATATATATATATATATATATATATATATATGTATATATATATTTATATATAATATATGTAAATTTATATATATATATATATATATATATATATATATATATATATATAGTAGGGTTATCTTGAGAACCACCCTTTTTAGTGAGAACTCTAGGAACCAATATCAACCACACATTTTAGTCACATGCAAGTCACATGCCACTTTCACCTTTTTTTTAAAACGTTCATAATTTTTTTTCATGACATTATTTTTTCATAAAAATTTCACCATTAATTTCATTATTTTTTTATCTTTCCAACGCCTACCATATTGATATATTTTTTTTAAAAATTCGTCCACCCGTTATTTACACATGTGTAAATTAGTCATTACATATGTGTAAAATGACGTTCGTAA